>VYZV01023893.1:18319-41167 GCA_013401275.1 Pandion haliaetus
TAACCTACATATTCAGTACTCTTACTCTTCTCACAGCTTTCTTGGAATGAAAACTAAGGAACTTGTTTTAGTTCAGTGCTGTGTGCCAAATTTTTTGGGGGGTGGCGGAAGTCCTACAAAAAGCCTACTTCCCAGCGGTCATGATTGAGGAACTTCAGTGGGTTTGGCCTCTTAGTCTTTCTATGTAACTAAAGAAAAAAATGCCTTTTCTTGGTACCTTTTTGAAAATATGGCCAAGAGTCAGGAAAGTAGACTTTTTTCCTGGTTTGACCACACACTGCCCCTGGTGTGTCCCAGCACTGCAGTGAAACTACGTTTATTATTTTACTTGAATTTAAAGGTGAATAAAGTCCTAATTGCTACAGCACACATAAAAGGGCAAGCAATGAATGGACTGTCTGACCACTGTTTCTTTCTGGCAATATGGCAATTATAATGCATACTTAGTGTGTATGTTTTATGTATACCTGTGCTTTTTTTGTTAGTCTCTAAGAAAGCTTTTACTTGCCTCTGACTCTGAAGCAGTTTGGATCCTTTTATGATCACTTCTTAGGGGCTTTTTCTCCTTTCCAAGCATACTTTCTGTGCAGTTTCACCGTTGCAGAGCAATGCTCTAAATCATGCTGAGGTTCATTTAATTTCCTGCCATTATCTTTTATTGGTCACTTTTTTATGAACTGAAGTCCTAGTTGCTAATAAAATTAAACTTACAGGTTTGAAATGGCTGTGGTAAAACAGAATGGGATCTGAATTTAATCTAATTTTCTGCCTCAAACTTGGCTTGGGTTAGATTTTGCCTTTTGTAAAAAAACTGGTCTCCTTGTCAGTCAGAGGTGATGCGATGGTAGCACTGGAAAAAAGTGGGTCTGTGCTGTTGAGATGGGATAAGAAATCCCGTGCTGACCATTACACAGCCTATTAGAAATCACTGACCGTGACTTGACAGTGCAGCACATCTAATCTCTCTTTTGGACAGGGCTGGATGTGGGGGAGAGCACAAATGGAGACAGGCAGGTGTCAGTGGAACTGCTGTGGTGCTTGTTCTTCCCTTTACCTTTTTTTCCAAGCACTTGCTACATCTAGCTGTCATGCTACCCCATGTCTCACCTTTCTAGTCTCCCTAGTGGAAATTAGTGCTACCTTAACTTGTATTAATCCGTATTAGAGTCTAATCTACTCTTATTGCTCGGCTTTCATGGAGGAAAACAGGCTTTGGAGTATGGGGGTTTGTTTTTGTGTGTGATCGCTTAGTCTAAATGTGTACCAGGGCTCCTGGCGCCCTGCCCCTCTGTTTCCTGCAGGTTTTAGTCTCATGGCAGCGTTTCCTCTGTGACTGGCTTCTCCCACTTTGCTGGTAACTGACCCGACCTTACTGACCCTGTGCTCTCTGCTCTGAGCTATCGGGGCTGATCTGATCAAGTGCTGGCTGTCTCCGTGGCAAAGCTGGCTGACCTTGCTCTGTGCTGGTCAGTCCAGGAGCTGCGAGTCACGAATAGCCTGTTCTGCCTCAAGTTACGTTATGTCTTTTCTGTCCCCACTTCTCGTCTCTTGGGCACCATGCCAAATACCCTGAGGTTCAAGAGATTGTGGGGGTATGTATATATGTATGCGTGCATGCAGATGAAGAGCAACAGCTGAAAACTGGAGGCAGTGGTTGAAGGTGCAATGGCTGGCATCACTGCTTGTGTACCACTAACAGGGATGAGGCTGGTGGGCTGTGCTGTAGCAGATGCTTGGGATGAAGCACAGAGGGCCATTGCCGAGAGCTTGGGAACATCTCCTGGGTAAGAGACAGAGCTGTCTGCACAGGAAGACTTCTTGCTGCATGTGTTTTACATTACCAAGACTGTATCTGGCACCAAAACCAAAGGAGTTGGTTATCACTGCTCTTTTTCCTTTGTTTCTAAGACTTAAACAACTGCAGGCTGTTCAGGCAGTTTGTGTGGTGGCTTGGTCCTGTGGGAGTGCTCTAAGACAAACAATTCACTTTGATCTGTTGTAATGGGAGCGGTAATCCTGAGGCACCACTTCCTCAGGAATCTTCTACTGTTTCTGCAGCTTGTGGAAGTTATCTTCTGGTGGACACAGAAGTGTGTCACAAGTCAGTTATAGCCACCTGGTAGGCTAAAGGTGGTGTATTAAGTTTTACCTATGCTCTGCCCACTAATCCTTCTTGTCCAGGCAAAACACTGGTATTCTCAAACCATTTTCAGTTAGCTACAGCTTAGTAACTGAACAAGGAAAATATCTTCAGTAGCCCCTTTCCTGTCCTCTCTTCATGTCACTATTTCTCAGGCATATACCTGTATGAATTTCAACATGCAGTATTCAATCTTGCATCATACAACCCACTGGGAACCTGGATTTTACCTGGAGGTGACCGTTTGTTAAATCCTGAGATTGAGATGCAATCACTTTATGGAAAATGAAGAATGTTTTGGAACTAACCCCAAGCGAATCTAATGTTCTGTTTCCAAGAACTGGCTTGTATGTGGGCATGGCCATGACTTTGTATTACTCTCTGCTAGTCAGTGAGTGCAAACATTATAATGAGCAGTTTGACTTCTCTAGAAGGAGAAGATGCTTGTTTTAGTTCATGGTTGCACAATAAAATAATCCTAGCTCTAGGTGCATGTTAATGAGGTAGGTGTTGCAGGTAGGAACAGAGGGTGCTCTTCATAGTCTTTCACTTGAAACATTTGGGCAAGAAAAGGGCCCAGCCTCCTACATCAGAAAAATCTCTAGGAAACAAACACCAGCAAAACTGCTAAATACTCTCAGAAAATGCTGTGGAGGAAGTGTATGTTTTATGATTTGACTCTGTAATAATCATATCTGTGAAATGACTTAAGGATGACCTGTGTTATTAACTTCTAACTCTATACAGTGCAGGACAGTGCAATTAATCTGGTTTTAATGAAGTCCCTCTGAAGGTATGTGGCTACTTGATCTGCATTTAGCTCGATCATAGCACCTGGAGGGGTTGCTTTTAATTACAGTGGTGAGAAGAGAAAAAAAGCTTTTCTTTGTCTATCATTTTTCTAGAAGAAGTTTCAGTAGAACTTGCTTAGAAGTGTGATCATAGATTCATCAGTTAGAATATCTCTTTTAACTTGTTATGTTATCTATTATTGACCGATAAAACCTGTTTGAGTTTCAGTTGCAAACTCCTGAGACTTCCTATTACAGATGTAGAAGTGCTGACAAGCAGGCAAGAGAGCTGTATTAGCGTATTAACCAAAACGTTCTCAAAATATACTAGACAAAATTATTTTTTTATTGTGAAATAGATGTTACAAAAAAATATAGTTAGAACACTTATGGTGTAGTATTTCTTGTTATTGGGAGTAAAAAGCAACTGCAGCTGTGCTTACCGGATGATGACTTCCAGGAAGTAATGATTGTAACCCTTTACAGAATTAGCTGTTGTGGGAAATGTAAATGACAACTGCAGATTCATGTAAATGGACTGTCCAGACTCCTTAACTGACTCAGTGCTTACTCATCTGCATTTCTCTGCGTGTAGGATCTGCTAGCAGTTTGTTGATGCTGTCTTGTGTTGGGAGTCTTCAAGATGCTGCTTTAGGTATCAGAAGTGGAGCGGTGCACACTTTTTCGCTTTGCCCTGTCTGTGTGTTAAACTAAATAAGGAGATGTGCTGATCCCCTTTCACTTTCCAGTGTACTTCCTTGCGTATGGTGAAAGAAACCAGTCTCTACTGTTCTAGCTGGTTCCAGAGTAACTGCTTCCTGAAAATCACAGGAATCTGCTCATGTTTACGAAGCAGAGTACAGCTGAAGTCTAATAAGATTCAGTGATAGCTCTTGTATGGCTCTGTTCTTTCAACAACCTGTCTGCTTTCAAGCCTTGCTGTTCTCTGCTTTTCCCCTCTGACTTTTAAGAGAAGAGAGAATAAATAATCTAAAGCCTTAGATCAGAGGCAAGATAAAATAAGTGTTCATTCAGTACCAAGATGAGCAGGCATCTGAACCAAAACTTTCTAACTCAACAATTCAGTTACTGTTTTAGAAAGTAATAGAGAAATTGAAAGGATTACAAGTCACTTAATTATTTTTTTTTTATATTATAGAACAAGAAGATTTATTATCCTGCTTTTTCTGCTGAAAAGCCCAAAACTTTAGCCTTTCATTATTGTTTGTTTGTTTGTTTTTAAGGTGCCAACTGTCCAGTAAAAGATCTTTTAGGAGAGATTGTAAGATAGGATTGCCTGTGGCAACAGCAGACTGGACTTGATGATCCACACAGCCCCTTTCCTTAAAGTTTTATAATCCTGGTAGTTTAGGGCACTGTGTCAGACAGCTGTCTAGTGCCTCTGGTCATTGTTCTCCTTGCTTGCTAGATACACTGCAATACAAGCCTGTGTACCAAAACACACTGCGACTAAGTTGATAGGCATAAAGTTACTCTTATTCCTTTGACAGTATTTATGCAGGCATTCAAAAGATATACTAAAAAGAAAAAAGTTCTTGCTCTTATTACAGGATACTTAACACACTAAGGTTGTTGTAAGTGTTTAGATGGCACAGTGTGCTCTTCCTTTTGCAAATCACTAATTTGATAATTAGTAGAAGTGAAAGTATATAAACTCTTGTTCATAGGTGCCTTGTGTGTGTGGCAAATTGGTGTGTCTGCATTCTTGGCATAAATAGTATCAGCTCCATGAAGAACCAGCTGTGAAATGGAAAGCCGGCTTGTTTATTTTGTGTTGCAAAGGGATAACTGGTATGTTTAAGAGCTTGATTTAAGTCAAGCACTTGATTTAAGTTTATGAACTTGACAACTCTGCTGTCTCTGCTGCCCAGCAGACTATTTGAGGTTAAGACCCAATGTACTGAGGTCATGTGCATTATGTGCCTTTTTTTAAGGCTGCCTTATTGTATTTGTGCCTTCCTAGTTTCCAAGTAACAGTGCATAGAATTAGTGAGATTCTTAATGTCATGAGAGAAAATAGAAGAAAAGCATTAACCTCGTCAGATACCCTTGCACTGAAGTCACAACCGTGTGCGGAGTGGGACGAGGTCCCCTGTGCAGAAGAGATGAAGGAGCCCAGTGCAGGTAGCAGGCCCCCACCTACTAGGGGCTCCTCTCTCTCCTCCCAGGGTGCTGTGGAAGAGCCTGGTGGCAGTAAATGCTATTGTGCATGCCTGGCATTGCTTCTTCCCCAGCAGCCTGCTACGAGCAGTCTGTGTGCATCTGCAGCTGAGCTCATCGGATTACTGTCGACTGTACTGTAATCCTTTAATTGCCAGCCACTTCTGATGCCATGATGGTGTAGTTGTGGGTCAAATACTGTGCTTCTTGAGCAGTACTCCCGCTGCTGTCTAACTTTACCTGTGGGATGGTGGAATACACTACCCCTCGCAAACTTGATCATGTGGCTGTATTGACAAACCGGCAGCCAGGAGCATCTTGAACCATCCTGTTCCTTGTATCGGACTGAAGTTAGTGTCCTTCACTGGAGTCTAGACAGACAGCTCTCTATCAACAAACTTGTTTAAGTCAGAACCTGTAAATTGAGAATATGGAATAACATGTTACTTTTTCAGGTTTCTGTTGGGCCTGAGAGGTTATGGGGTGTGTGGGTTTTATTCTTTTTCCTCCAACCCTCTTTGAGACTTCTTCCTGCTTCAGGTGTCTTCTGCCAAGGTTTTAATGCATTATCATGAATAACCAGTCTGATTAAAGGCACCTTAGAGAGGCATGGTATCTGGTCTTGTGGAGATGTTTCTGGTACTTTTAAGTAAAGGAAGAGTATGTAAATGTTAATGGAAAAACTGTGGACAAGAAAAATGGTCTGTATTTGAGCAGGGCTCCGGTGCTACTTCTACATACTAACATAGGAGAACAAGGGGAAGTGGATACTAAATTATGTCTGGCTTTGGCTGACTGTACCTGCCTACAGGAAAGTGGAGCACCTTTTCCTTACGAGACTGCTATTTTGCCTAAAACAAAATCTAGTGAAGTATATGTATGTTGCACTAGGCTGCATTGAGGCATGCAGTACTGAGAGCCTGGTGAAAGAGCAAGGACAACTCTGACCACCAAAGACCAAGTAGCTAATGTGCATAAAATTTGCTTAGCAGCTTTTGCCTATATTTCAGAAGATCTCTGGGAAACCTTTCTGGACAGTCCCTGATAACTGGTTTGATAATGCTGAGCAAGAAACCCCCCTTTTTCATATCAAAAGGGCAAAATCAATGAAAATAAGAGCTAAAGTGTAATTCCTCCAATATGTACCACCCTGACTAGCAAAGTAGTGGGTTATTGGTGAGAGGGGATGGGTTGGCAGAGGGATTGTTCAAGGAGATACCAAGTGCGTGCCTTGCTGATGGCCCACCAGCCAGTTCAGTATAGCTCTGTGTCATTCCCTGGTGGTTGCAGGATGGCCTCTGTGTAATGGGAGAGGTCTCTGCTCAGGCATTTCAGGCTACAACAGCAGTTTTCACACTTCCATATGGGCTCAAAGAGGCTTAGGGTGAAAAATACCCCATGGGATTACATCCATAAAAGAACTCTAGCTCCTGTGTTTGCCTTTCAGATGCCATGTTTAGTTCCCCTTTGGCTGCTGTCTCTCTTCAGAGGTGTCTGTGGGTATTTTTATGTGACTGCATATACTGGCCTACATGTTTATTCTGCAGACTGTTTGCAGGAGTTATAATTTGAAACACAGCATTTCACTAACATAGTTCCCTTACTTACAGACCAGAAACTGCCTTGCCTCCAGCTGGCAGAGGCAAGAGACAAGTGATGGCCCCATCCATGCTGATGTCATCTGAGTTGCCGCCAGAGAAGACCTAAAAATGTTAGCTGCTTTTGCTGAGCTGTGTGGAAATACGTATGAAATTGTGGCGTTAGTAATCTGATCAGTGCATCCTTCCTAGTGATCAGAGCATTTGCATGAGGAGTCCGGTTTCACACCTTGCTAACTTTATCTTACTCAATTTTGAATCTTGAATCCAGCAATCCTACCTTGCAAGTGATTGCTCTGAGAACTACGGAACAGAGTATTCTGGGGCAAGCCTCCCTGTTTTCTTGTTTGTTGAAGCTCTCCTGCTTTTTCCTAGACTTAATGAATATTTAATTATTTACAGAGTGATTATGAATCCATTGCCTGGTAGAGCAGTCACCTGAGAGATACGAGTCTCACTATATATTCCAGCAAGTGTGTGTTCCTGCTGTACTTGTTTTTTAAATAAATGGAAAAGGAGGAGGGCTGCAGGACTACGATACTTGTGTGACCATTCTAAATTAAGAATACTTTATTAATCTGGAGGGAGAAGTATTCAGAGGATACCTTATTTATTCATTGCATGTGGTCATACAGTACACTTGTAGATATTGGGCTTTACTTGGGTGTATTAACATGCCTATTCTTTTCTTGTACTACTTCAGCTGCATGTGGTGAAGTCAGGTTGTTTGAAGAGCTGTATGCAAAGTGCCGTAGCTCAGAACCAGGCAAGTAGATGAAAATGTCCAAATTCTTTTCAACTTAATTTAAAAAGGGGATTTAAGAAGACCCTTCAGGTATGTTTCTGAGTTTGTGCACTGGCATATTTTGTGTTGGAAAGACAAATTTGTTCTTAGTTCTGTTCTGCACTCCGCTCAGTTACCTGGTAATTTATCTAGCTATTCATTTGATTACTTTTTTTTTAATTGCAGTTGACTGTTGTATTAAATAAATAGCTAATGCATCCTGAATCAGTAGCAGTTCCTACTGGATAAGAGGACGCTTATAAGCTTATTAAAGATAGTGTAAATAAGGAGATAGCATATATATGAAGACTTAATAGAAACTTCAGTTCCCTAACTAAGTGTTTATATGTAATCTGTTGTTTTCTTAGTTGTAACATCTGATTTGCAGAGCACATGCTGTTTATGTTATGTGGCTTTGTTTTTCCTTAGCATTGCCTGTGTTAGGATATATGAAAGTGAATCTAATTCCAAATACCTTTTGGGTTTTTTTTTTGGTTTGGTTTTTGGGTTTTTTTTTTTTTTTTATTATTTAGACAACATCTCATGTAATTACTTTTTTTTCAGTTCATAAGATATCAGTAGTATGTGAGATCATGGGATTAGTGATGATAACTACCTCTAGTTGAGGAACCTCCGCCTTGCTTGTAGGTCTATTTGGAAGAGAGATTTTTAAGTTACAACTTGCACGTTGTATAGTGCAGTGGGGATTCAGACCTGTTATTAGGATCATATGGGTCATTATTTTTATTACAGTGTGTTTATAACCTTGGAATTACCCCTTTGAATCTCATCTCAAGAGTCTGTGATTTTGGGAAGACATACCTCTTCTGTAGTTCTTGTGCAAATAGACCTCACTTAGGGAAAAACCCACTACTGGTCTCTCCTTCTCCAAGTCTAGGACAGGACTATGCTCTAACATGGGCAAGAGCACTTAATTTAAAGTGAAGAGAGATCTTAATTTCAGGTGACTGAATGTACTGACAAGAGTCTCCAGAAGTGACTGAAGGTAGCCTTACTCAAATCAAAAACTTGAGTTTCTTGTAATTTGATGCAGACTTCACAATGCTGAGTGAGTATTGATGAAACTGGTGTTTCCCTTTGTGAATTTTAGTTTTCCTGTAATGGCTAAGATTTTTGCCAGCATCTGGTAATTAGTCAGGTCTCCTTTACTTTTATCTTGTGGTTTCCCACGTGGTGAGGTGGGCCTTGCTGAAGCAGTGCCCCACACGGATGGCGTGGAGCTGGAGCTGGCGAGTGCTGCTGAAACTCCTCAGTAGTGTATAGACATGTCAATTCTCTCTAATGAACCTTGGCTATAGGAAAAGCTTGAGACCTACTGCTGTAAAATTTCAGTCAGTTAAAGCATCAGGCTTTCTAATGTGTTCAGTCCTCTGAATAGTTGCTAACGAATGCAGGGCTGGAGGGATGAATGAAGTGGTATTGCTTTTACAAGCAGTATAGTAGCTGCCGTGTGTGTCCTGTTAAGCACAGCCTTGTTTACTTTACACATAGGAATTTGTTGACCTCACCAGAGCTCTTAACCTTCCTAGGGCTACTAATCTCCATAAATGTCTGTAGGATTGGCCTTAATTTTGCAATGGAAATATGCAAACCGAATGAATCAAACTGTGAGTCATCATTTTTCATAGTAAAACATTCTGACCCAGTCTCACAGTCCACATGCCTGGCTGATGCTTGCCTGAAAACTTGTAGGATCTGACCCATGCTTCGGGAATCCTGACTTCTTAAGTGAAGCAGAGACTGTTTTGAAACAAAGGAAATGTGATGCAGAATATACTGAACCAGAGCAAGAACTGTCACTTGATTCAGTTGCAACTCTCAAAATTAATGTAGGTTGCAGACAGGATTATGCACACATTACAGAATGTTTCAGTAGTAGTCAAGATGCCTTGTGAAAATTGTAGTGGAGGTGTTTTCAATTTACTGAGTGTTGTTTTCCTTTTTTTGCATATAGCTTAACTAAAGTATGGTACAATAAAGTAAACTTACTTTTAAAATTTATTGGAGACACTGAATTATGGAGCTAATGCAGATAAATGATGTGAACATCACATTCACGTCTGCACTATAAAATGCAAAAGCACAAACATAGTAACCACAAGGCTCTTTTTGATATTTTAATCTTTTAAACATTTGAAATGTTGGTGTGCTTGAAAGGGCTTCTAAATCCATTGGTTAGTCTGCACTGTCTTGCGTTCTGTTCAAAATCACAGCAGATAAAGGAACAGTGATCAGAAAGCTTAATGCAGTCAGAGCGTCATGACCTGTTATGTAAAGCAACATTTGGCAGGGCCTTCCCAGCTGCTGTAAGTGAATGTTAACAGCATTTTATCATCTGCTTTCACTGTCTTTATTATGTAATCTGAATATTTATGACCCTATTAATATGTTTAGCTGTGAAATTGCAATATTGATGGAATGAAGGCTCCACAGAAGATTGAGTGAGGAGAATGATTTTTGCCTCATGAACAAAAGTTGTGTTAATATTAAAATGCTTTGAGTTCGTATTTCAAAGAAGTTTGCTGAATTGCTATACAGATGTGTGTCATGGTTTAATCCAAGCCGGCAACTAAGTCCCACCCAGCTGCTTGCTCACTTCCCACCGGTGGGATGGGGGAGAGAATTGGAAGAGTAAAAGTGAGAAAACTCGTGGGTTGAGATAAAGACAGTTTAATAGGTAAAGGAAAAGCCACACGCGCAAGCAAAGTAAACCAAGGAATTCATTCACCACTCCCCATCGGCAGGCAGGTGTTCAGCCATCTCCAGGAAAGCAGGGCTCCATCACACTAAGTAGTGGTGACTTGGGAAGACAAACGCCATCACTCCAAACATCCCCCCCTTCCTTGTTCTTCCCCCAGCTTTACATATGAGTGTGATGTCATATGGTCTGGAATATCCCTGGGGTCAGTTGTGATCAGCTGTCCCAGCTGTGTCCCTTCCCAACTCCTTGTGCCCCCCGCCAGCCTTCTCGCTGGTGGGGTGGGGTGAGAAGCAGAACAGCCCTTGACTCTGTGTAAGCGCTGCTCAGCAGTAACAAAAAACATCCCTGTGTTATCAACACTGTCTTCAGCACAAATCCAAAACATAGCCCCATACCAGCTACTGGGAAGAAAATTAACTCTACCCTAGCCAAAACCAGCACAATGTGGCATGCTATTTCCCTAAACATTGTCATAGAAGGAGCACTTTGACAGGATAGTGTTGCTGAACATCGTGTGTATAAAATACAGAGTACTAACCAGAAAGTAGTGATTTTTTTTTTTTTTTTCCACTTTTAATGCAAGTCCCTGAATCCATGATAATGATTCTCTGTAGCCTTGAACAAACATAGCCAACCCGTGGACCATAGACCAGACCCAGTTTATCAGAATCACCTCCATCCAGAGAGTTGCTCCAGGTAGGATTTTGGGGCAAGCTGTGGGCCATGTTGTTATTACAATGATTTTTTTAAAAAAATTATTATTTTTATGTTTTTGGTGACCAAGATCTTGCTTTCTGCCCCACTTCCTCACGACCCTACATGTCTTCCTTGTGTTGTGACTAGATATACTGTTGTCTTGTAACCTGAAATGCGTGTCACGTAATTAAGGTGTGTGCACACCACATTGTGTGGCTGGGGACTGGTTGCAGATGCTGTTCCATTACTGAATGCACTTGCCTGTATTGTGATTGTACTTGGAATGTATGGGAGGGTAATAGGCTTGGTCAAGAGATGAATGAGGAGCTGTAATGCATTTCCCTTGGGAGCCTCTTGGATTATATTGTGTCCCCAAACAGAACTGAACACCACCATTTCAACAGACATCTGCAAATTTCTAACAAGATGATGTTCAGAGGCCTGACACTGTTGTGTTCAGTGGCTCCCACCTATGGAATTTACAAGTGATGTTGGTATCGTGCTGCTTTATCATTCTGTAGGATAAATAACTCAATTAGCTACAGGCTCATGTCTGCAGGTTGCCTACAAAAAGCTGAGCTGGAAAAGTAAGTTTTGCATTTATTTTGAGTGGGATGAGGTTGTTGGTCACTTTTATCTTTGAGTGCAAAATGTATAGCTTGTCTGAAAGCAGCTGTCCTATACATCTTGCCACTGATTACCAGGGTGAGAATTTCTGAGAAATGCAGATGTTTGTGGAGGTCCCTTTTATTCGCAAAAGTGTCATGGGTAGTAGTACAAATCTTGTGGTGTGTTCTGACACTATACATAGTTCTGAGTAACTCTGTCACTTAATGGTCTCTATTTCCAGCCTCTCCACAGTTCAAACCTTGTGGGCTGGTACAGGAGGCAGCTGCACATGACTGTAAGTGTACAAAATGTTAGAAATGTAAGGATAAGTGGGTGCAGAGCGTGGAGAGTTATGAAGAAAGTTTAGATTAATACATATTTTTCAATAGTATTTTGTCCCCAAGTCAGTTTGTTATAGTTACTGCAGAGCTCCAAATGGACTCTCTTCCTTTGTGGGGATTAGACATTTACATATGTATTGTTCTTCTGTGCAATAGTATTGTGCAGTCAAGTAAGATTCATAATAGAACAAAGAAACCTTTAATTAGGACAGGAGTTTCAATTGCATTCTTTTTTGCTTTGTGTAAGAGAAACTTGCATTAAATCGGATAAATAAATAAAGCAGTGGATGGGGTGGAGGAAGTTTGGAAGAGGCACATCTGTTTACAAAGTGATGTGCTGAGTTTATTGTAAACCAGTAACTTTTACTTGGGAAGCTCTTAAAATAAGATTCCCCTTCTCCAAATCCCTGAGCATCTGAGTCAAGATATTTTAAGGAAATATTTTTCAACTTATTCAGTGGTTTGGTTTTGGGTTTTCTGGCTCACTTCAGTTTTTCATACAGGAAGTACCTTTATTGCAATGTAAAATTAATAGCAATGTTTATACTGCTATCATATTTTGGTTTTAGGTCTGGACATGCATTGTAATTGCTTTCTTCCCTTACTCATCCTTGTATTTAGTTTGTGTGATCTAAATACAATGCAGCATTTCCTTTAAACATGAAGAATGACAGTAAATCTTTTCTGGTCTGTTCTGGGGTGTACATTGCTCTGTTTTGCCAAGGTCTTGAAGTTAATAGCCTTCTGCGCAGCCTCAGCAAATTGCCAGTGTGCAATAAATTATAAAACTGAGACCTTTAAGGAATAGTATGTAGTAGCTTCACAGGTTTCTTAATTTGTCTCTGAAATGACCTATGGCAAAAATACAAACTATGGTCTCCTCTCCTCAACAGAAGCTGGTAAGAGGAAGCCTAGCAGATTTGAAGCTGGTTTTCTTTTGCACTGTCTTATCTAATGTTTACTGGGTTATTACGAGCGATGAGACAATGGAATGATCTCCTGCCTTAATTGAGTTTTTTAAAGGAACACCTTAAAAAGATGGTTGTGATGAAGCTTTGGCTATCTGTCCTATGCCTGTCCTCTGCAGCTTACATGCCAAATCCAACAATGACAGAAGACTGCTGTTGTCTGGGAAACGATTGATTCTACTGCTTGTTTGGGTGCAAGAGCTCTTGGATATGGCTCAAGGTAGTCCCATTTTCCTAATTACCTATCCCTTTGGGTATTTTACAGCCTCCTGCTCTTTCCTATCTAGTGAGTGCTTTCCAGAACAAAATCCATAATGTCTTTTTAAAGGACCCAATCAAAACTTGCTATATTCAGAAGAAAGCTACTGTTGACTTCAGTGGATTTTTAGTCAGGCTTTTGGAAAGGAAAGGCATAGCTCTTTGCATTAAATAATGGATGTGATCTTCATTGGTCAAAATTTTATTTTGTGGGCTGTTCTAGAAATATAACATTCCAGTTTTATTGGGTGAACAGTGAATTCCATTTTAAGTGCAGAGCACAGTGCATCTTAATGGTGGGAATGCAAAGGACACTTCACAATAACAATATACTTGGAACTTGTTTAAATCTCCTGCCCCGACCCACACTTTGTGCCCCCTTTGCTGCATCCCATACGAGTAATTAATTTGCAGAATAAAGCTATTGTCCTCCCTCCCCTTGGAACAACCTCAACTGGCATGTGGGATCCTTTACCAGGAAGGAGAGACAGGGACATTGTGTTGCATTTATAGAATGTTCTACTAAATGACTGTTCCTGTTTCCTGACTTGATCATGACTGGTTCTTGTTTGTCACAAGGATCAGTACAGTAACCTCATGTAAGGGAGATAGTAGTAACTTGAGAGTAGAAATGTGTGTCTTTTTTTTCCTGAATATCAATTAGTGCCCATTGCCTCTTGTCCTTTCCCTAGGCATCACTGAGAAGAGTTTGGCTCCATCTTCTCCCTTCCTCTCCTCTATCCCCCATCAGATATTTTTACACATTGTGCAGATCCTCCTTGAGATTTCTGTTCTTCAGGATGAACAGTCCCAGCTCTCAGCTTCTCCCTGTATGTCTGATGCTCTAGTGCTTTAATCATCTTTGTGGCCCTTTGCTGGACTCACTCTAGTATGCCCAATGTACTGGGGAGCCCAGAACTGGATGCAGCACTGCAAATGAGATCTCACCAGTGCTGAGTAGAGATGAAAAACCACCTCCCTCGACCTGCTGGCAACACCTTCCTAGTGCAACCCAGGAGGTTGTTGGCCTTCTTTGCCACAAGAGCACATTCTGGACTCATGTTCAACTTGATGTCCCTCAAGACTTTTTATTGCCAAGCTGCTTACCAGCCAGTACTGTATACTGGTGCCTGGGGTTATTCCTTTGCAGGTGTGGTACTTTGCATTTCCCTTTGGTAAACTTCATGAGGTTCCCATCCGTCCATTTCTCCAGCCTGTCGAGGTCATTTTGAATGGCAGCACAACCATATGGTGTATCAACTGCTCTTTCCAGTTTTGTATTATCTGTAGACTTGCTGAGGACGCACTCTGACCAATCATCCAGGTCATTAACGAAGATGTTAAACAGTACTGACCCCAGTATCAGCCCCTGGGGTACACCACTAATGACTTGCTTACAGTGGAACTTCATACAGCTGATCACAAGCCTTTGAGATTGAGAGTTCAACCAGTTTTCAGTCCACCTCAGTGTCTGTTCATCTAGCCCATACTTCTGTCAGTTTTTCCATGAGGATATTGTAGGGGACAGTGCTGAAAGTAAAGTTAAGATAGGCAACATCCACCGTTCTTCCCTCATCTGCCAAGCGAATCATCTCATTGTAGAAGGCTATCAGGTCTGTTAAGCCTGATTTTTCTTTCATAAATACATACTGACTATTTGAAATCACCTTCTTGTCCTAATATGTTTGGAAATTATTTCCAGAATTACTTGCTCTTTCACCTTCCCTGCGATCAAGATGAAATTGGCTGAGCTGTAGTTCCTGGATCTTCCTCCTTTTCCTTCTTGAGGATAGGAGTCACATTTGCTTTTTTTCTAGTCCTCGGGAACCTCTCCCAATAGCTATGACCTTTTGGAGATAATCAAGAGTGGCCTTGTAATGGCATTAACCAGCTCTCTCAGCATTCATGGGTGCATCCCATCAGGTCTAGTGGACTTATGTATGTCCAGTTTGCATAAATGTTCCCTAGACTAATCCTCTTGTACCAAGGGTAAGTAAGTCTTGCTTGCTCCTGAGTTTCCCACTGGTCTCAGCAACCTGAGATTGCTGAAGGCAAGTCTTGCCACTAAAGTCCAAAGTGAAGGTGGCATTAAGTACTGCTGCATTTTCTCTGTCCTTTGTCACCATGTTCTCTGCTCCATTCAGCAGTGGCCCCACATTTTTCCCTGGTCTTCCTTTTGTTGCTGATACACTTGCAGAAGCCCTTCTTGATGCACTTCATGTCCCTAGCCAGATGCAACACCAGACGGGCTTTGGCTTTCCTAACTTTGTCCCTGCACCCTTGGATAGTGTCTCTGTATTCTTCCTGGGTCACTTGTCCCTGTTGCTACCTCTTGTATATGTTTGAATTTTTTCAAGAGCTCCTTGTTCATCCGTATAGGCCTCCGGCTACTCTTGCTTGACTTTCTGTTCATCAGGGCAGACCGTTCTTGAGCTTGGAGGAGGTGATCCTTGAAAATCAACCAGCTGTCCTAGACCCTCTTCTCTCCAGGACAGTATCCCATGGGCTGCTAGCAGGTCCCTGAACAGACCAAAATCTGATCTCCTGAGGTCCAGGACTGTGATCCTGCTATTTGTCTCATTCCTTCCTCATATGATCCTGAACTGCACCATCTCATGGTCATTGCAGCCATGACTGCTCCAGCCTTCACATTCCTGGCCAGTTCTTCCTTATTTGTAAGTATGAGGTCTAGCAGAGATCTCCCCTCATTGGATCCTTGATCACCCTTGTCAAGGAGCCATTATCAGGGTGCTCCAGAGACCTCCTGGATTGCTTGTGCTGTGCCGCCCTTCCAGCAGTTACGGGGACGGTTACAGTCTCCCATGAAGACTACAGCCTGCAAACATGAGGCTTCTTCCAGGTGTCTGAAGAAGGCCTCATATTCTACTTCCTCTTGATTGGACATTCTGTAGCGGACACCACCACAGTGCTGCACATGTTGATCTGCACACTAATACTGACCCATAAGGTCCCAGCTGGCTCATTGTCCATCCCAAGGCAGAGCTCCATGCATTCCCACCGTTTTCGCACATGCAACTCCCTCTCCTCCCTGTCCTGGCCTGTCCTTCCCCAAAGAACCTGTATCTGTCCATTGTAGTACGCCAGTTGTGGGAGCCATCCTGCTGCATCTCTCTGATCCTGATGAGATTGTAGCCCTGCAACTGCAATCAAACCTCTAATTCTTCCTCCACACTGCAAATGTTAGTGTACAGGCATGTCAGAGAGGTATCCTAGTCATGGTGATTTCACAAAGTGAGGTCATGCTGGTTTCACAGGTGTGAGCTTGCCCCATGATACTGTTCTTGTAGATACTTTCTTATTTCTGTGCATACACCTGAGGTGGTCCCCCTTCAACCCTGTTTTGTTGACTACAAGGTCTCCCCCACTGTGTCCACATCACACTGGCCCCTTTGCTTCTCATCCTGGTCGTCTACTTCCTCACTAGATTGTAGTTGTCATCTTCGTCCCCTGTTCCAATTTGAAAACTCTCCTCACCAGGTTGGCCAGAGATCCTTTTGCCACCAGCTTATGTGAGATTGGGATACAGGGATTCTTAGTATGTGATGGTGGCATTACATGCTTAATGAAGTGAAAATACATTCCATGAGCGCATTCAAGGACTCTACTGTAAAATGACTTGGTATGTTCTTTTACCTTAGTTACTAAAACTTTCCT
Source organism: Pandion haliaetus (assembly GCA_013401275.1). Taxonomy (NCBI): domain Eukaryota; kingdom Metazoa; phylum Chordata; class Aves; order Accipitriformes; family Pandionidae; genus Pandion; species Pandion haliaetus. The sequence goes on from VYZV01023893.1 coordinate 35,083, forward strand.
AGCCACCTCATGCAGACTTCTACTTCCTCCATCCTCCTGCCTTCTGGATGAACAATGGGGAAAAAGTTGGGGGTAGTTTTTGCTTGAGATTGTGTTTTTGTTTTTAAGAAGCATTTTCTTTGGAAATGAAAAGCAAATATGTTTCCATGACCCCAACCAGTTAAAGATTGTGTGAGTCTTCTAACAGCTGTCTTGAAGCTTGCCTTCAGCCTGGTAGAGGTTTCTATGCAAAATGGCGCTGCTTACTCTACCTACAGGAGAAAGAGGAAGACCCAGGAAGCTTTCCTGATGTCCTTCTGTGTCTACTGATTTGAGGTCTGCCAGCTTTTCCCCTGCTTACTCACCCAGACACACAAGAGGCTAAGGGGGTGGCCTACCAATTCAGGGGAACTTAGGCATTGATTGCTGTCATGTCTTGATGGATTTCTGTGTTGCTATTCTGGAGACACTTTGTCATACCAGGGCAGCTGTAACACTAGCTGGCTCTGCTGGCATTGGGTAATTCCCAACACTGCTCTGTCCAGGAAGAACAGAGAAGAATGTGTTGTTTGTAAAACTCCCCATGACTGCTTTTCAAGTCATCTGTGTAGATTAGGAGATTCTGTTTGTTTGTTTTTTTCCCTAGCTCTAATTTAAAATCAGTTCCTCACCTTGGTCCAAATAGGACGGAACACATGGTGAAGATGTACTGGCAGCAAACGTGCTTATGATGGATGGATTTAGGGAGCTAATTAAATTTAATACAATTTAGATTACATAATTAAAGCAATCGGGGAAAATACTAGTATATAGCTATTAAAGTCTGCACTGATAATAAAGATTTTGTGAATTAACCTCTTTGGTTAAGCAATGGTATTCCTCTGTGAACTTTTTAAACCAACCTTGTACTGAATAATTCTAGAATAAGTTCTGCAGGGTGGATTTAGGACAAGAATGTCCCTAGGTCAGTAAGACATCTGACTATAGTCTTTGCAAGAATTTTCTCTGAGAACAACCACACACACAAAAAAAAGTGCATCTTCCATCTTAATTGAACCCTTGAAATTCATGCCTACAAACCAAATGAAAATGGAAACTTTATACGTCTTGTCAGAAAATTGCAAGCTATCAGTCACAGCTACAGATGAAAGCTAGCACGACCTACATCTGTCGTGTTGCTACAATGGTGCCAGCATTACAGTTCCATTGTTTAGGTTTAGGGTCAAGCCTGTTGAGACCTCTTTTTATTCAGCTTTGAATGTATCCATTTTCATTAAGTTTTTCAAAGCCACATGAAAGACTCAGCAGGGCAAGATGTGGTGATGTCGAACCTAAGTTAGTCTTGCAGCTATCAAATTGTCTTGTAGTCACAGATGGTCACTGCGATTGTCCACGCCAGTCTACCACCGGAGCTGCTATTGAAAGGGCACAAAACTGATGGTACAAAAGGACGCCTTTTTTCCCACCAGTAAATGAGGCTACTGTTGCTCTGAGCTGGCGTTGTCGGAGGTTTTGTGCGGGAGAAGAATGGCTGTTGACAAACCAGTTTCCATGCTGAAAAATGCTACTCTTATTCCTAAACTTAGAGATCTTTCCTTGGGTGAATAACTCTCTCTGACTAATATCGGAGTGGCATTTTACAAACTATTTTCATTGATAATGTGCATGATGGTTGTACTGGGAGGCCTAATGTTGACAGCAGTAAATGCAAGCTTGTTAACGTGCTAAACAAGGCATGCTTCTGTTTTGTAATTCCATTAGAGGAAAATCTCTTTGGCTGTTAAAAACGTCAGGGGCATTAATTGCTATGTTTCTGTGTTTAGTCCTCAAATGTTGAAGTGTCCTTACAGAGATTGAAGGAGCTTGGTCAGTTGTCTCCCCGAGTTAGGTAACTTGGTTAACCAAATACCAAATATCTTACTCTTTGTGCTATAAAAATGTAAGGTTTTAGGGCTAGTAAGTACATCTTCCAAATCCTCCTTATTGACAACGTGAATGTGCTTTTTGTTTTGTTTTGTCTTTAAACAGAACTGTTTTTTCCAAGTGTTAACTACCATTTTCCTCCTTTTCTGGTATGGTGGGGTGAAAGCCACTGCACAAATGACTTGCCTGTTTGTTAGCAGCATGGCAAAGATTCTGGTGAGATTAAAATAGTTCTTGCCTGAAAGAACAATAAAAAGCAATAAAGCTGATTCCTGTTGTATGGGATCTTTTGTGGCCTCTGACAGATCAGTTTACTGCTGGCGAGGGAACCCTTAAAATTCAAGTGACCACAGTGATGAAATGGATTCTTGTTCCTGGACGGGAAATATCAAGCGTCTGTGGAGACCAGTTGAATGATTCACCTCATGACGTTTAGAATTCATACTTTCATAACTAGAGTGTGGGGGGGTTTGTTTGTTTGTTTTGTTTTGTTTTGTTTTTTTCCACCCTTATCCTACTGAAGCTGTCTTTTGGTTAGCTTCCTGAGCTATAATGGAATTTTTCATCCCCCTCAAGGCCCTCCGTAATTCTGAGTGGCCTGTTGCCCCAGGAATTTCATAGCTCTCTGAGTACATGAATGTTTGTTTGTTTCTTTTGTCCCTTCCTCTGGCCTGGGAGTCTGTTGCTACATGAAATGTCTTAGCCAAACAGGTATAAGTTACAGAAGAGTATATTTCTACATGCGAGAGGTAATGGACCTCGTAATGTACTTTGGCTTGCAGTCGCTAGAATTAAATACTTCTGTGCCAAAGATCGAACTAAAGAAGAGGATTATTTTTCCCATAAGATGAAAATCATTTGCACAGGGATGGGTCTGACTGTTCCAGAACGAAACTTCCAACTTTCTTCTGCCTGGCTTATTCTGTTAACAAGGGAATCTAAAGTATGAGACTTCTTGCCAAGAAAGAGATGAATATTGATGATTTTCATGATTCTGAAAGAACTGAAAGGAATTTGACACTGACCGAAAGCAGAGTCACTTGTGCAACTAGTCCTTCTTAATGACTTCAGTCAATGTCCCCTTGCTTCTGTGATCATGCTTTCTGCTGCCTTGCTTGGGCTCAGCTCTGGTATTATTTTCCTATTTCTGCCTTACAGTGTACTACATGCAAATAATCCCTAAACAAACATGATGTAAATTATTAGAATTTGTCAGTAGTGACTTCCTGGAAGCTGTGTCCTGTTTTGGGGGCGGTTTCTAGGCTGGTGGTTTCCTTTCTCATAGCTAGCCTGCGTTTATCATGATGTCAGCATTGCCTATGCTGTATATGTTTCAGGCAGAAGCTTTTATCTATTGTTTGTGATGTAACAAGTACTGATAGACTAAGCAATAAATGTACTTGAGCCAAGCAGTACAGATTGCATAAATTCAAAGCCTTATGCAGAAGCAGTCAGCCTCTGCAGGCCATGGACTGCAGAGTTCTGAGTTCTGGGAGTGGGGAGTGCTGGCGGTGACACTCGGGTTATGTGAGCCAGAGCCTGGTCCCTCCACCATGAGGTGGAACCGGCCTGGGCAAGTGCTGGGAACAGTCATAGCTGCTTCAGCAGCCTCTGTGCCAGACAGTCCTGGGACCTCCTGCACCTACCTGATACATGGAGAGGTTCTTCTGACTCCATTGGTTCTCTGTGCTGGGACCCTACCACCTACAGATAAGCAACCCATCAATGAACTGGTCAGGTTTAATTACTAGTTTGAGTAATACTGAAAAAGAACTGCTTCAAATTTTCCATAGTCACTGTCAGAACAGGAATGCCACTTCAGCCCCCCTTTTCAGCTTCAGTTTAACTTCACATTCAGAAAGAAATCATGGTCTTGCCCTGTCAAATGCACTAGAGTCAAACAGAGGATCTATCGACATGTCCATGAGTTGTGCCAACACAACAAGTACTTACTGAGTTTCATTTTAAGATATTGTTTTCTAGCTTTGCACATGGAGTCAAATTTCTAAGGATAAATAAATCTAAAGGAAAAACTTTAGAGTACAGTATGCTTTGCTGAGGGAGTAGTTCCTGGTACATTCAGACTGGTTTTATGTTATTTGTCTAGTTTCAGATATGGCTGTAAGTCTGATGGAACAGCAAATCCAAAAACACTGTTAAAAGATCTAAGGGGTCGGGTGTGGTTTGCATGGTGTTGTTTTGTTTTTTTTTTTTTCTTTTTAGCCTTACATTACAATTAAAGGAAAATCTATCCTGTTAGTTATCCCACAGGAGTTAAGGTATTAAATAAAATGTGCTGGCTGCATATATTATATTGAGGTTTAAGGTCACAGCAGCATCCTGAAAAAAATGGGCAGGCTTAAGCTTTGGATGCCTGAAGAGAAGCCTTCCTCCTTTGTGAGGAGTTACTGCTCTGCACTTTAGGGTAAAGCCAATGTGTTGCTGTTCACACTGCAAAATTAACCTCATTTAAATTGTCCCAGTGTCATAGGAATATTCTGCCTATTACCTACATAAATACCCAAAGTGATTCTGTGTGTACTTCCTTACCATTCAAGTGTTTTAAAATGTTACTTTCTTATCCTATGCCACTTCTTTTAGAAGGTACTTGTAAAATCAAGTTTGTGATTCCACACACAGCAGACTCTACTGCAACTTTTTTGTAGATTGTAAAATGGCTTCTGGATGTTCACAAAACCCAGAACAGTAGAGGATTTTTTACCTTACTTGATGTGATACAGCTGAAAGCATCTCCATCACCTTTAGAGAGGTATCATGTTGTATGACAGAATTAAAACATCTAGTGAGTGTTCTGTATGTTGATTATTACCATCATCATTTCCTTCAAGACGCCTATTTCCAATGACCTGTCCTGCATTATGGCTTTTCTTCAGAAGAAAAGGAGAAGTTCTACCCCAGGTAATTGCGTTCACCCACACCATTTTCATACTCTCTAGGAGCCTGAGGGATGTTTTAGCATTCTAGCATGGCAGGAGGATACAAAACCCTAGAATTCATCAGCTTGGGGCTGTTGCTACATGAGAGCTTTCAGTGTTGAGGACACTTGGGAGTTCATGAATTAATTCTAAGGGGTTCTGTAGCCAGAAAACTAGGAAGACAAACCTGTTGTTAATAGGTTTATATTTGCTGTCCATGTACCTCTTCTGGAAAATACTTGTGGAGTTGCTCAACTCAAACGGGATTGAAATTCAGTGCAGCCAGGGTGCTGCATATTGCTGTATGCTTCAGGCTATAATTTATTTTAACTGCTAGGACCATTTCTCACTGCTCTGTGATGCTTCCTTTCTGTTGTGCTCACTCCTTTTGCATCCTGTGTCTCAAAGGTTGCTGTGGCTACGCTTTTGCCTGAGGGATGCTGGCAGAATCTCACCTCTGAGCTCTTCCACCTAAATTCTTTATCAAACAGTCTGTGCTGTGAGAGCAAGTGTGCTGCCTTTGCATCTCACCTGCGAAGAGCGCTGAACTGATGTTTTTGTCTTTCTGTGGTGGCTGGACCTTGCCCACTCTGTGTCCTTCTGGCTGGGGGGGGTTAAGTGTCTTAGTTTTAAAGGTCTTCCTGTGTTTTTGGGGTGTTTGCTGTTGGTTAGCAGTTAGATAGTTCTGTGTGACAAACTGCTGCTACTTTAAAGCTCCTTTCCCTTCATTCCTTGACGTCCTTTCAAAAATACATAAAAAATAAATGCAAATATTTCAGGTACTGCTGTTGCTATCAATGCAAATCTCTCAAGGCGTTATCCTGATGGAAATTAGCAACACCTTATTCATCAGTGTACTTGACAGTAGTCTTGTTGGGTTGGGTTGCTGTTGTTGTTCCAGTACAAAGCATGGGGAAAACTGTTTGCATGATTTATGAGTGGTTTATATCAGGAAGAACTGGAATTTGCTTTCACTCTTTCAGCGTATAATTCCTTCTTAAGTTGCTTATTAAGCTAAAGACTAATTACAGCTGGAGCTTTACATAAAACTGGGCAGTGGCAGAGAGTAAGAGACTTCCAGTAATACCTTGAAAGCTTTATATTGCAATGGGGGCTGCAGCTGGGCCCCATACTTCCCGAAGAGGTGGCCAAACCTCCGTGCTCTAAGTTTGTCTATTGCCACCTCAAGTCAAGAAAGAAATATTTTCTTTCTCCGCCTTGCTGTGTGGTGCTGTCTGTTTGAAAGT
>VYZV01023893.1:59007-111834 GCA_013401275.1 Pandion haliaetus
TGAACAAAAAAAAGAAAAAGTACGATGAAAGAGGGGAAAAAAAAAAAAAAAGGGGGGGGGGGGAGCGGAAAGTGGGCTGGCAATACAAGGGGAAAAGGGATGAAGGAGATCATACCTTGTAAGAGTTACTAGAGCACTGAGGGAAGACCTCATTTTGATCCTGACCATGGCTGGAGGCAGACATTTGTGTTGTGGTTAAGTCCATTGTATCAGATCTCCGCAGATCTGGATTCTTTCTCAGCTTTCCTTCATGGCTTGAACAATGTAAAGCGGGGATGGTACTTTCTTTGTCATCCTGTTGACGGTAAACTCTGGGAGAATGTTGTGTGTTATTCTGTATTTGCACATCATTTAGCACAGTGAAGTTCCTTCTCAGCTGGGGTTTTTGGGAGCTTTTATGCTTAAGGAATAAAATAATTTTATCTACTTCAATTATTAAACAACGCACATCTTCAAAAAAATGAAGATGACAGCTAACTTTTTGTGTGCCGTGGAAACAAACTTAATACACTTAGCTTTCTTATTTAAATATATACTTGATACTGAAGAACATTAACCTTGAACAGAAATATCCCACCAAATCTACGCTCAAAACCTGCTTTGAAGGAATAAGAGTTTGTAGTCTTCTAACGTGGAAAGAGTTAGGCTATTAAATGATATTCACAAATGTCATTAAAAAAATAAAGTCAAGATGCTGTCAGTATCAGTGCCCTTCCTGAGTGATCCCATCGAAGGTGTTATTTGCACGGAGCACTGACAATTCAGGTGAGGTATAGTTTTTTCCAATTGACAGAACTAGGCAAAAACTTCCAATTACAAAACACGGTAAAAATCTTCCAGGGGATTGCAGTGAAATCAAGCTTCTTGTGTAAGTATTAGCATCCTCTAGGAAAGCCTCTTGCTGATTTGCATCAAGAAACCCCAGTTCTTCTTTTCTGTAATGCTGGCATATTGTACAGTACAACAGAAGTCCCGTGTATTCTTCATGAGGTTGCTGTGGTATATTCTTTTCTAACCACTTTCTCAGAGCCAAGCTGGGAGCATAGTGCAGGTTGAATTAGCTGGTCTGATAAAGCAACCAGCTTTGCCTCCATCGCATAGCAGAAATGAAGATGGTCCTCCTACATAATTTCCATTTATAGAATCACAGAATATCGTGAGTTGGAAGGGACCCATGAGGATCACCAAGTCTAACTTCTGACTCCACACAGGGCAACTGAAAAGTTGAACCGTGTATCTATGCGCATTGTCTAAACGCTTCTTGACCATCAGCATGCTTGGGGCCATGACCACTTCCTTGGGGAGCTTGTTACAGTGCTTGACCACCCTCTCAGTGAAGAACTTATTCCTAATATCCAACCTGAACTTCCCCTGATGTCCTGATGATACAGAAGGGAAAGGAACCACAGATGCCTCAGGAAAGAAGGTGACGAGGAGCACATTTCCATGAAAACTGCCCATAACTGCAGGACATGCAGGGAAAAACGGCAGCTGGGAGGCAGCTACACAAATTACTCTGATGGCAACAGGCTGTTCATGCCCAAGCTCTGTCCTGGAGCTTTCCAGTCCTGAGCAGGGAGGAGGTATGGATTTAATGGCAGAAGCATGTACTTGTGCCCAGAGTCGTGTGCCCTTTTAACTCCAGTGCTCACAGGAATGACTGAGCTTGCTGTAAGGTGGTGTATTGGGTTTCTGTGGCAAGGTTTTGGTAGCGGGGGGGGGCTACAGGGGTGGCTTCTGATGAAAAGTTGCTAGAAGCTTCCCCTTTGTCTGACAGAGCCAATACCAGGCGGCTCCAAGGCAGACCCGCTGCCGGCCAAGGCCGAGCCCATCAGTGACAGTGGCAGCGCCCCTGGGAGAACATAGTTAAGAAGGGGAAAAAGTTGCTGGGCCACAGAAACTGCAGCTGGAGAGAGGAGTGAGAACATGAGAGAAACAGCCCTGCAGACACCAAGGTCAGTAAGAAGGAGGGGGAGGACGTGCTCCAGGCACTGGAGCAGAGATTCCCCTGCAGCCCGTGGGGAAGAGCATGGTGAGGCAGGCTGTCCCCCTGGCAGGCAGTCCACGGAGGTCCACGGTGGAGCAGATATCCACCTGCAGCCCGGGGAGGACCCCACGCCGGAGCAGGGGCATGCCCCAAGGAGGCTGTGACCCTCTGGGAAGCCTGTGCGGGAGCAGGCTCCTGGCAGAACCTGTGGCCCCATGGAGAGAGGAGCCCGGGCTGGAGCAGGTTTTCTGGCAGGACTTGTGACCCTGTAGGGGACCCACGCTGGAGCACTCTGTGCCTGAAGGACTGCAGCCCGTGGAAGGGACCCATGCTGGAGCAGTTCGTGAAGAACTGCAGCCCGTGGGAAGGACCCACGGTGGAGAAGTCTGTGGAGGACTGTCTCCCGTGGGAGGGACCCCACGCTGGAGGAGGGGATGAGTGTGATGAGTCCTGCCCCTGAGGAGGGTGAAGCGGCAGAGACAACGTGTGATGAACTGACCCCAACCCCCATTCCCCATCCCCCTGTGCCGCTGTGGGGGGTTAGGTAGAGAATCTGGGAGTGAAGTTGAGCCTGTGAAGAAGGGAGGGGTAGAGGGAAGGTGGTGTGAGATTTGATTTTACTTCTCATTATCCTACTCTGGTTTGATTTGCAATAAATTAAGTTCATTTTTCCCCAAGTTGAGTCTGTTTTGCCCGTGATGGTAACTGATTGAGTGATCTCTTCCCTGTCCTTATCTCGACCCGGGAGCTCTTTGTTACATTTTTCTCTCCCCTGTGCAGCTGAGGAGGGGGAGTGATAGAACGGCTCTGGTGGGCACCTGGCATCCAGCCAGGGTTAACCCATCACAGGTGGAGGACACCATGTTTCACCCTTTTCCTCTGTTGAAGGCTGTGTGGCCCACCGCAACAGTATAATTGGGAACTACTAAGCTGTTACCTAACACTATACTTACAGCTTCTGTGATGGGCTTCATGGTTCTCCAATTACAGCTGAACACTTTGAAATATGTTGGGCATTTCATGTGCAGTATCAGTGCCTACCTGGTAAAAATCATAGTGATGTCTAGAAGGTATGGGAGTCTGTTTCCTTTTACAGTTTTAATATCTCTGATTGTATTCAACAGTTGTTCCTAAGGTGGCTGTTCTGCTTCCTCATACCTGAGATGGTAACCACAAGAATAGGGCTGTTGTTTATATGAATTTTTTTCCAGTTGCTGATGGCAGATGACAAATATAAACAGCTCAGCTTGGATTTATTAGAGGGCGAATGTTCAAGTGTAAATGTATTCGTCTTTTAGCAAGTTTGGAAGAGCATACTGTTGGTTGATAGTAACTGTTAGGTTCACATCTATGATCCTGAATCTCCTTTCTTGTTACTTTTTGTTTAGGAAAAAGAAAGCTGATGACAATTGTAGTGTTGATGGCCAGAGGCAAGATCTAATTCTGGGTGTTACTAGAGCTTATGAAGTTAAACTTGTGTCTCTACAAGGCTTGAAGGCAAAGAACCACAAGTGAGAACCTGATGCCCCTCCTTCAGCAGAGTCAGCAGTAGAACGTGCTTTGGTTTCATTGACGCAAAACTGGATCTTAAGTGAACAGTGGTCTCTTCATTCTTGTATGTTTGTCTTGGCTTTAGTTTTCATTGTTTTCTGGACTTAAAAGTTTTAACCTAATAATAATTCATAGCACTGTTTAAAAAAAAAAAAGCATCAAAACACAGTGAGAACTATAACCATCCTTGAAATATTGAAGAAATTGTACACTGGATTTGTACTGAACTGTCACTGGTGCCTTTTGCAAGACTGTTGTGTCTCTGATTTGCTTGTCTTGGATCTTAGAAGTGTTTCACCGTACGTGAAAACTGAGAGGCTTAGGTGGTCTATCTGAGATTAACTAAATCCCAATGCATGGAAAAGTTTCCTCTTGCTAAAGGTAAACTTTCAATGAAAGACACCATTACTATTTTAATTATTCTTGTTTTATTTACTGGGCTTTTTATATAAAAATGAAAACATAGTGCTGCCTGGGCACTTGGATGTCTGGCCCTTTTTGCTCTCATTGCATCGCATTGAAACATAGTTCTGTTAAAACCCAAATATTCCTGCTTGCAGTCTGGAGGACCCTCTTCTTACACTGGACTTGGGGAGCATGGTCTTCTCATTTTTGTGGGGGTCAGGCTTTTCTGAGTCATTGACTATCTGAAGAGTGGGCTTACGTTTCGCTCTAAGTGCCTGTAGTCCCACTGGTACCAAACTGACTGCTTGTGTTACTCATGCTGGAAATATATAACTCTTCACAGGGTCATGGCTGTGTAAGAGATTTTTATATTATGCATGAAGGTTTTGTTTTGGTAATTGCCAGTGGGTTTTGGTGACACTACTGCTATGAACATCAGAAATAAATTATGGTTTAGAAAATGTGCATCCCTTCAGAGTTTAAATTCATGCTTGCTTTTCTGACTTCCTCAGTATGTTGGGATTTTACTAACAGAGTTATGCTGGCATTTTGAGAAGCTGTCTTAAAATTCTGAGTTCTTAAATACACAAAGCTACCCATCAGTATTCCAGTTTGCCTCTCTTTTCCAGCCAGTTCCCATTTCCTTCTTAAAAGCCTCGGAAGATAATTTGTTTTCGCTCAGTATAAGAGGAATGTGCTTGTTCGTATTCCTTTATCCTTCAGATTTTTAACCTGTTTTCCCATGGAAACATGTACCACAAGATCCTGCCATGTCCGTCCGCCCGGCTGCCTGCCCTCCTCTCAGCACCTTTTGAACTGGCAGGGAGATCTCAGCCACATGGGTCAGAGGGTTGGCAGTCTGAAAGACAGGGTGCCTCTGCGAGCTTTTACAATATGCATAGCTGTCTGTGGGAGGGAGGTTTTATTCCCGTTCCAGCTGAGGGTTGTGCTAATTAGCTTATCTTTCATTAGCTATCAGGAGACAGAAGCAAACAGATTTCGTCACTTCCACTTTTATTTTTTCCTTTCCTCTGCCTATACTTCTTGCCATTTGCTTCCTTCTCTGAACAATGCCGCTCTCTTGGGAGATCCTGTTGTTTGTCATCCTGTTATTTTGACCAATACTCTTGTCTTTGCTTCACAGCTGCTTATCTTTTGAACTTTGCTTGCCTAAAAATTATTGGAGATGCTGCAGGGAGGCCAGCTGGGAGTCGGAAAAGCCATCGGAGCTGCGAGGTCTGTCAGGAAACCCAAGTTGTACGGGGAGGGGGTTCTCTGCTGCAAGGCTGTGACCCGCGGAAAGTCTAATCCTGCTGTCCTTTGCTCAAGTGACTAATCCTAGTTTGTGTGCTCAGGCTCTGGGAAGTCAGCAGAGGCTATCTATGTGTGTAAGGAGTTGCTGGACCAAGTCCTTATTTTGAGAGCCAGCTAAATTGTTTCTTGCCTTTGAAATTGGTGCCAGCAGAAGCAGTCTGTGTGTGCTGAAAAAAATGATGTACTTTGGTGAGCTAATCACTTCAATGTTCAACAAATGGCTAAGTGGTAAACTTTAAGCAGATTATGTTTCACTGAATTGTTTTCCCTGTTTGTTTTTTAAAATGTGAAATATATCACAATGTAATTTATGAAGACATGCCTTTGAGTAGAACCACAAACACTTATAGGGACACTTGCTTCAGAGAACATATGGCACATCCTATGAATTATGCACAGCCGCCATACGGAGAACAGAGGCAGCCTAAGGAAATGATTAGAGCTGTTACCGTAGCAGTGACTGTACGTTATTTTCACTTGACTGGAAAAAAATGCAATTTTACTCCCAAGATTGTTGTTTCCAGGTGCAATATATTAACAACGGTTATGAATATTCGATGGTTGCTAGGAATTGTGGTGTTTTAGTTTTGGCTACAACATTAGTTCATTGGAAAGCTAGTTCTCTTCTGTGCTGAACCCTGTGTTTCTGGTGTAGCTGTTACAGTCTCATTGCAAGACTAGCGGCATAAAAATAGATCTCAATTTTTGTAAGAGTATTATTGTAAAACGTAAGTTACACACCAGCAAATATCACACTCCAGATGGGTGGCTTTCAGCAAGTTTGTATTTACAGATTCCTGCTTATCTTGATCTGAAAAGTAGACTTTATGTTTTTCCATTCAGGTTAATTGCATTGTTGCACCAACAGGATTTGCTCATCCTCCAGCAGAAATGCTATTAGTAAAGTACTGATAATGCAGAGTTTGGACTCTTCTGGGGTGAAAGGCCCAAAGGTTTTTAATTAAAATCCTAGCTCTGCTTCTGAGGATTGTCAGAGATCTTCTATAGCATTTACTTGCTGGAAAAAGACCTAAAACTGGCTTGTTCCAGTACAGCCTAGCCCACAGCGCTTCCCTGCAACGGTACAAGTGCCCGTGGGTGACTGGCCCAGGGCATTTGGGCCAGCTGTAGCAGTCAGTGTTGGGTGGCCTTGCTGCTCCTGAAATTTCTGCTACAGTTAAAAAAGATATCTGGAGGTGACATTTTAAGTTTAGATGGTTCCAATTTGCATTGCAGAAGTGGAAAGCTTCTGGAACTTAATTTGTGTGTATTGCAAAACCAAAGAAGCAGAAGTCATAGGAAAGAATGAACTGCTTTTGCACTTTAGGGTTTCCAGCCAGACCTGCTGTACACTGGGAACCTGACAGAAGCTTAAGCACCAGACCGCTGCCCTCAAGCCTATCTGAAAAGCACTTGTACCGTCCATTATCTCCTCTTTTCTGATAGTGTTAGGCGTTTAATTCTTCCCAGCTGACTGAGAGTTAAATAGGTGTTCTTCAACCTCTTAATTAGTTATGTTTCCCTGTCACACTTTCTCCTAGCCAGCCTCCTAGGAAGTGCTATGTGCTGATAATGAGCTAAATCAGAATTCTTACTCCATGTTAACAGCCTTACTTCCGCCAGCGTCACCTTCAGCACCCTGTATGTTAGGTATGTGAAAGTATGTTGGCTAAATATATTAAAGCATCTGGTTTGTACACACTGTAAGTCCATAAAACTCCTATACTTCTGAACCATTGATAATGCTTTCTGGTTTTACCTTTCCTGAAGACATCTGCCAGAGCACTATATAATAGCTTTCATCATAGAGAATTTCACAACGTTTACATGCAAAAAAATTACGGAAAAGCTTTTACCTTTTCTGTGGAGGGAGGAGAGGGCAGGAAGTGTCTCAGTCGAATGATGAACAACATTATTAGTTTAGGAAGGGGAAATTTATAGGTAAATCTTCACGTCCTTCTGTCTAGGCTATATGGTGAAAGGTATTTATCTGACTGATTCTCTTTCTGGAAATCCAGGGCACCTTCCTTTAAGAGAAGCTGGAGTGAACGTGACTCTTCTCCTTTTGAAATTACCAAGATTTAGAGCAGTGCTGCCTTGCTCTGCATGGGTACGGCTTAAGGCAAGTGTGCCCATAATGATGTGCAAGACTGATAGATTTGGACATCACATATGCAGCTGTAGATGATGTAACTCTTAAAAGGTGTTTAATTTATTCAGCTTGATGCCTCTAAAAATTGAGATCAGGGCTTGATCCTAGTTTTACTACAAAGGAGTCCAGAATCCTGGATGTTTTATCTTTCTTGTTCGTCATATCAGCATCTGTAGAAATGAATATCCACACTGCAGGAATATCAGGCAATTCTGCCTTGTAGTGTATTGAACAAGATCCTTGTACAGTTGGTCGAAATTCAACATAAAATTTCAAAGACTTAAAATCAGAACAGAATATTTTGATAAGGTCTTTTAAAAAGCTCTGACTGAATCAGAATTCTCCTGTGTTATGTTTAGTGAGGTCAGGATTTTGTAAGACAAAATGTATTCCAATGTCTTTTCAACCACCTTGGCTTTTGTCTGTTGCTCTGACTCTCCTGCTGAGCTTTGACTAGCCTTAAGTTGTGGATCTTTTGGAAAAAAAAAATTAGTTTCTAAAATGGGGCTGTGTCTGAATGGTAATATCTCTTACTAGATACCCTGATTATTGAAAAAAAACAACAACCAGATGAGGTTTAGGATGTAAAGATGCAATGGACTTGGAAGTAACTGAACAGGAAGCTTATTTGTCTAGTGGCACTCCTAGTAAGAGGCACAATGACCTAGGAGCTAACCCTGCAGCTCTGCTGCCTCCTACAGCGCAAGTCACCAGGCAGGATTGTAATCAGAAAAATGTCCTTTTACTTTTGAGGTAAATATGTTTTTTCCTTTTTGGGAGGCAATGAGAACGTCACCCTACATTTTAGAGGCACTTTTTAATCAAGAGTCACAAAAGGCTTGATTTCTTTGAGTCTGAGGATTTGAACTTGAACATAGGGATTTTCCACAATACTTTCTCCACTCTGTAAAATACAGTCACTGTGCTGAGTTTCTTCAAACAAGTTGAAAAGTTTCAGGAGGACAGTTTAATAATAAATTTTATTTGTAAACCAGAATTGGCTTTAACTGCTGCTTTTCATCTCACTAATGTATGCATCAACTACTTTCCAGATCAGATAGCATTTTTCAGACAGGAAGCAGAAAATGACAAAGCAACTTCTTACTATTCAAGAGTACCATTTAAATTTCTAGAGTTAGAATTTTAGACTTGCAGCCAAGATAATACAGAATAGCTACAACTTCATTTTGGAGCCTTCAAAGATGAGTAAAGTTACAAATTATGAGCAAATCATACTGTAAATGTAGATTGGTTGAAATATTACCAGACAATTTACAGCAGCTTTTCATACTTCAGATATTTTTACATGACTATGGTCTAGTTGTGTCATTCCTTTTTTTTTCTTTTTTTCTTTCTTTCCTGTCTTTAGGCATTTTGCCTTCTGTAACGGAACCCCTTGCACTCTCCTCAATGGTAGCACTTAGTTCCTCTTGTAGCCCCAGCTGCTGGAAGTAGATGTAGGCAGCTGTAGGGCTCTCCTGCTTTTGAACTTGGACAAAAAACCGCTTGTGACTACACAGATGTTTGTTTTGCACGCTGAAGGCAGCATTGCACACAATTTCCTCTCTTCATCCTACAGATGTCTGCATGTTTGAATTGTAGAAATGGGCTTCTTGAACACCTAGAGCAAAATGTTTTCTTTAGGAAGCAGGAGGAAGTTATTAGTATGCAAACCTGCAGCAGAGCTTTCAAATGAGCTATTTCAAAAGTACTAGTATGTGGGTAAATATGTCTTGTATTCTCTCTGTACACAAATTGTTCACTCCTCCTGGATTTTCTTTACCATCGATGCCAGCCGTTGTGTCTGTCAGTATGCTATGGGATCAAGCCTATAGCCAGCAGGAAGAGGTGGTTTTGGTGTCAGAAGTCTGCTCTCACTCACAGCTCCTTGTCCTGCTACTCAGCTGTTTCTTCAGTGCTGTGCCCTTGTTTCCTCTGGTGGGACCTCAGACACGTCCTCCTGCCCACGCCTGTCTTAATTCCCCAGGCACCACACTGGTGTGACAATAGCTGCCTCACTTTATACAGTGCATTGATAAAGACAGTGCAGAAGTTCACTGCAGTATTAATTGTATGTTGTTTTAATAAGGGCTGCCTCTGTGAGTCATGGCAGATGAGCACCTGTAGCTTGGAGTTTTGTGTTAACTGCAGGAGACTAGAACAGTGTCATGATGGGGGGGAGCAGCTGAGGAAGGAGAATTGATTGTGAACTCTGACAATGAGATGTACGATAATCTCTGTAGCTCTTAGGTCCCTTGTGCCTGAGTTCATTAAGGTCAGGAGAAGGAAAGAAGATACCCTGGTCATTCCAACACCTTTCCTCCCCTGCTGCAGTGTGTATGGAGTGGCAAAATCACTCATTGCTGCTCAGCATATGATGGCAGCAAGAGGAGAGATACCCTACCATCTCTTTTTACTCCCTGGTGGCAGGCAAGCAGGAAGAGATGAGATGTATAAGCCTTCTCCCACACTCTCTCCATCCCCATTAGCCCGAGAAAGCCGAGTAGGAAAAAATGAGGGGGAAGGAGGCATCAGAGACTGAAAATGAGCTTTCAAGAAAGATGGACAACTGTGTCTTTGGAGCACAAAAAGGAGAGGACATGAGGGATAGGAAGAATAACACAGATGGGAACAGCAGTGTAACACCCCCTGGCACTTGGCTGTGTGGAACAGGGCTGCTCTGAGCCAGGGGTCCATCACACGCTCTGCTTTGACGACCAGCAGCTGGTGCGAGGTCATGGCAGACACCTGGAAACAGCAGCAGTGAATCCTTGAGGGAAACACTTAGCTCAAAAGTTTAGAGGGGGGAAATGCTTTTCATTCTCTTGGCTTTTGATCCCTGTGCATTTCGCACCTAGTTTTTCTGCTTTCTTCTGTAGTATTGATTCCCTAGGAGCTTTTTCATTTTTTGTTTGGGAGGATGTTTTTAACATGTCAGCAAAAAAAATCAAAAAACCCCCATAAAGTCACAGATCTTAGCCTGAGTGACTCCTGATGGCTTGGAGATTGTCTGAGTTGAAGTTGGTGGTATGCCTTTAAAATTGGAAATGGTAATGGAAATCAAGCCAGGCCAGCTGAGCTCTGCAGAGAGGCAATTCTGGGAAGATTATCGCCCCATTAGAGCTTCTCATTCTGCTGTGGTTATGGGCTTGTCATTACTGTGGTTTTCTAGCTATCATCTTACACCTGGAAAGCATTAATACAGGATTCAGTTCCTTGTAGAACTCCCTCAAATGCATTTGTTTGTGGAAGTTATCTGTTGCATTTGATGTGACATTTATAATAATTATAATTCCTCCCTCCTGAGACAAATCCTTGTTTTGTTCTTGTGAATGTTTTTTTGTCATAGCGTTTCCTTTCTATTTGCTTTATAGTTTTGTCCGTTTGAACAAAGAGATATTTGGTTCTGTTCCTTATTTAATTGCCATAACTACACTCTTTCCTGACTAATATGTTTGTAGGCATTCATAGCTTCTTTTGTGTTAGCGTTCCAACATCTGGACTTACAGGTCCTTACTAAGTGCCTCTGATCCATAATATGTGCTGGATATCATCTTCCTTGGAGCTCTTAAGCAGTAGCCTTGGGACATCAAATACATTGCAGCCTATCTTCCTAACAGAAAAAAACGAGTTGGAAAGACCAGTAGCAATAAGGGAAATGTTGCTGTAATTACAAAAGGCATCCTACTGGTGCAGAAGAGGTTGACTCAAGTCAGAGCGCTGTGGCGCACAGCAAGGAGGCATGTTTCTACTACTTCAGAAAAGAGCAGTATATGTCCCTCTCTAGCGTATGTATTAGCCAGCTGGTGACCTGGCCAGGCTCCTGCTTGGCAAATCTGTCCCTTTCATGCATTGATGCATGGGCTAATGTTGTATCCAGCCCTTCATAAAAGGGAGAATTCCTGAGCAATGCCACAGATCAGTGTCCTGCCGCTCTGGGACTGGCCATTTCAGAGACCCAACTCCTGTCATGGGAGTCTTTTCTCCCTCCCCCATAAAAATAACCAGACCTAAAGGATAACGTATTTCCTTTTCCTCACAAGTGAATAACAATATCCTGACACCTCAGTGCCTCAGGCTTAATGCATACATGAAGAAGCAGTTGTATGACAGACTGTTTCCTCCCCAGCTTCCTCCATGATTCAGTTGCTTCACATTCCCATGTACTCTCAGCACTGGTTGACCTGTCCCCCATCACAGGTGTCCAGGACCCTCGGGACCAGTGACCTGCCACAAAGGTGGTAGAGGGGTATTTGCTCTGTGTGTTGTACCTGCTCCGAATTCCCTGCAGGAGAAATCCTTTCATAGTTGACTAAATGAGAAATAATTAGGTTCCTGAACACAGGTACTACTCTATCTATCTAACACGGGTGCTTGCCCTCCTGAGGCACAGCATCCTGTGGATTGCTGCTCTGTAGCGCTGCAAACCCAGTAGTGAGGTGGATGTGTTAAATGATGGTCTGATCCGCAAAACCAAAAGGAAATTCTTCCACAGGAAACAAAGTGAAGTATGTGGTTGTCTGCTGCAAGCTTTAGGCAAGAGAGTCATTTGTCAAGGAGGAACCTGCATCATCGTTCTTGTTAATGCTTTACGCATGCATTTACTCGAGTGCTTGACAATATCCATTGCACTTTATGGCTGACAGTAATAGAAATCGCCCCCATGCTGTAGGATTTGGACTGGAAGACAGTGAGCCCTTGGCACTAGTGCCGTTACTCTTGGCGGGGCATTGGAGTGTCATTTTTAGGGAAATGTACCCTTCCAAGTACTTCACTGGGGTGCCAAACACACAACTGACCGATAAGACAGTGGCTGTGCCAGGCACTGCGAGAAACGGTAGAGCGTGCGATCAGATGACAGAGCATCGCGCAGGGCAGAGAGGGCTTTTCTTGACCCTTTTTTCCCGACATGTGTGACTGACTGCACAACTGAATAATTTAAGTGATTTTGTGTCCGTGTGCCGCTGCATTTGTGTGCAGTTGTTTTTTCTGCCCCTCCCTGACCCACTGGCATGGGGGGATGCCATTTGCCATTTCATGTGCTACAGGTCTGTTTGCTGATGCAAAAATGGGCTATAAGGAGACTAGTGGTTTATAGTCATCAAATCTTTTTGGAAAGGGGCTGGTTTCTCTGGGTTCCTTCTGTCAGCAATGGAGAGAGGAGCAGCTCTCCCAGGAAGCAGACCAGAGCAAGTGGCACTTAGCTGCTGCTCTGAATTGGTGGCTGAAAGAGAAGCAGGGTGGAAGACAAGCTCTCCTAGGCCAGAGTGGTAATGCAACCCTATTATAAGGGAACTGGCATGGATGGCAAACAAACCTAACCCTCAATTCCCTCTCCCACTTTTTTTTTTTCTGGTTGGGTTCAGGCCTTGGTCTGACAGATCATGCAGCCACATGTGTCTTATCTCTGGAGGGACTAGAAGAAAAGAGGAAGGGTGGGACCATATGTTTCCTCAGCAGCCCACAGCTAATCAGCTAAGAGAGATCAGCCAAAGCTTCAGTCTATCTGCCCTTTAGGTCCCATGACCAGTCTGGTTTGCAATAGTCTTCTTAGCCCCCATCATATGTTCTTACCTTCTCCTTCTTCTTATGCTGGCAGCGGTGTGGTTGCAGAGAGAGCTGATATGAAGGATAATCTTTTTACTTCGTTAATTTTTAGGGAGATCAACACCCTGAGCAGGTATAACACGTTAGCGCAGATGTGCTGCTCTAAATCCAGGTTAGGTCAGCTCAAGTTGCACCTTTGCAGTGTGCAAAGGGCAGAGTCAGATGAGATTGTCATTTAACAGCAAGGGCAAAGATAGGCGATAAGGTTTCCCCTCTCCACCAAATTTGTTATAATATTATGAACGATTCTGCTTTTGATAGTGCCTGCAGTAGATAGGATGGCTGCTGAGTTTTTGTTCTGCTGGATTTCCTTTTTCCTCAAAGAATTGCTTAGGTCTTGCTTTCAAACACAAATGTGGACTCATCCTCCCCCTCCGTTGCTTTGTCTGAACATCAGAGCTTGGGTTTGCCTCCCTGCTGTTGTCTGAGGTCGGCTGGATTTTAGGCAGTGATAAGTGGCCTATGGTAGAGAAAGCATGGCCAAATATAGTCTTGTCAAACTGAAGTTTTTTGCTTTTATTCACAATGACCACTCCTAGACAGCTTAATCTTGAGATAGTATTCCTTCATTTAAAAGTGCTTTTTAAAAAAAAAAAAAATGAGCATGAAAGTGGGTGGTTGCCTGCTTTAGGTTCTTTGTAACAACCCAAATTTGTACTGAAATGCCCCTTCCTTTATTAAAAAACACTAAACAACCCACTTCTTTCTTTTTTTCTTTTTAAAGAACTTTAAAACTTGAGCTTACAAAAAATTCTTGAAAAGGATGAGTAAGTTGCAGGGCCACTGCGAATTCAGTCACAGGAGAAGGTAAAACACCTTCTCCTGAGATCACACGAGAATTTAGTGAAAGCCGAGAATAAAATCCCTATTTCCCAGGTGTTGTGTTTGTACCGTCTTCACCCTCAGCCAGGTAGCTCCTGTCTTGCCTGCATGGGTTCTGGCATGGGGTACTTAATGCCACACAAAACCCCACGTTGTTCCTGTATGTGCAGCATTTGTCAAACAGTGGTTTGAAGTTTAGATGGACGTGGTTGATTGAAAGGTCACCATTATTTACCGCACAAGAATGAGCACAACTGCACATCCATTCATTTGATCAATACAGCTGCTGTTGTGAGCTGTAAATGGCTTCCTTGACCAGATCTTAACAAAAGATGTCTCGTATTGAAGAGGGTGCAATATTGTGTCTTTTTTTATGCGGGAAAGGTAAAGCTTTCTGAGCTGACCTGACCTTTACTGTATTTTTTCTTAAGTAGCACACCCGCATTCCTTTAATAAGGAATGTCCTTAATGTTGCAAGACCTTGTTATGTATTTTTGCAGAAGAGTTTTTTAACTGAAAGATTAAAAAATCTCAGGTATTCGTCAAGTAGATTCTTCAGTCCTCTTCTGCTTTTCCAAATGTTTCTCATAAAAGCTGCCTGCAATGGAGCAAATGATTCTATTCCTCCAAATTTATTTGTAAAAAACCCACAAAACATATGGGGAATACAGAGGGAGCATATGCCTGCTAAGTAAAACATCTTGGTAAATAGAGAGGAGCATCCTGCAAATCAGTGTATTTTACATGTCTGTCTAGTGCCTATGTAAAAAGATAATGAAAGGATTTCCTTTTGCCCCCAAGCACTTAAGGTTCTTGTTATCTCTCCCTCCCCACATTCAGAGAGCATCAACAGACGCTTTTGAGTGATGGCAGGTGTTGGGATGTCTGTCTAGGACAGGGGGAATACAGGGAAGGCATCCAAAAACCCATTTCCAAAAGGAGACCTGAAACTGATACCAAGGTAGTTTTGGATTCATTTGCTTGGGAGCACTGTAGTGAAGTCACCCATGCACAGAGGAGTTCAGAGGAGTGATGTAGGTGGCGGTGAATCCAGCCCACAGCAGAGGCAGATGTATTTGGCATTCTATGAGCGGTGGCCAGCCAGCCAGTGTGTTCGTTTGCATAGCTAAGACGTGAACGAGTGCAGGTTTCTAGTAAGACTGAGTGGCTGAGATGTGCCACAGTGCTGAGCTGATGGAGTATGTGCTGAGTGACTGCACAAGGAACAAGGACGGCACTTTTCCTTATCATATTTTGGTGAACAAATGCATAGATCTGAAGGTGCAAATTGAAAAAAGTCTGGGACTCGTGAGAATGCTGACAGGTTTGTTAGGCATCCCCCTGCCAGATGCAGCCTCTGCAAGGTTGCAGCTTCTCGTGGATCCGCTGTTGTTATGTCACTGAAAGCTTTTATTTCTTCCATTAGATTTCCTTTGCCAGTAGTTGTTTAGGTCTTTTTACTTGGGGATTTAAATTGTAAAATTTCTGTCTAAATCATACTGACTAATGACATAGCAAAAAAAATAAAAATTGGAATTTCCCTCCTGCAGGGAATGGGAATGTTTTGAATATTTTTGTTTACATCTTAATTACAAGCTTTTTAATAAATCAAAAGACAGAAACTTTGCAGAGGAGGGAAGTTTTAATAAAAATCATTAGGTGCTTTAGAACTGGAATATGTTTTTCTCCTTTGTTGAACAGGAATGTTAAGGTTTTAAGGCTTTCCTGATTTGTTTAGGTTTTTTGGGTTTTTTTTAATCACCTCTGCCTACACTGTCCATGCATCCTCATGGGTTGAGATATGCCTTGAAAGCGTCTTTCCTTGTCTTCCACAAACCTGGAAGATCTGCAGCACTGGCAATGGTACTGTTGGTGGGAGCAAGCCCCATGCAGGCAGTGCCCAGGAGGAGGCAGGCTGTCTGGCTGGCAGGCTGTCTGGCTTGGCATTCCCAGGAAAACACCTGAGAGACAGAGGCAGGTCAAGGTGAGCGGCACCCTTGATAGGATGGCAATGAGGAGGTTTTTTGAAAGGAAGGATCCTTTTTCAAAGTTGTAAGTGTCCTACCCTGAAACTGAAATATGGTACATTTCTATCAAAATACAGGTTTTACATCTAGCCTTAATGATGATTGAAGAAACAAATAATTATTCAGAAGAGTTAAACTGTTGCAGATGTGCTTCTCACTCAAAGGACGTGAGATGGGTCTCCAGTCGTCATCTCCTCACATTGCTTCAGCTGGAGACTACCCTAGTTCTGGGTGGCTTTTCCACCCACTCTGAGGAACTCGAGCAGCTTGTCTGGCTTGAGTGTCAACTGCTTGTAGGTCTGCTGGAAAACTTCTTAGCAAGCTGGGTTACAACCAGCTTTTTCTATTTGAGCTACTGTTTTTTCTGATCTGAATCTCTCCTTCACTGAATGCCGTATAGCTGTGTGGTTAGAGGACTCTATGGAGACTGGGAAGAGCTCGCTCGGCTCCATGGAAGGAGGAGGCTGATCTCAGCAGTCTGGCTGGGTGCCGTGCGCAGTGATCTTCCAGACCAGGGGAGGCTTTTGCCAGCTCCTGTCTCCTAAGCAATTTTATAAATCTGGCTCTACGGGGAAAAAAAATGTCTAGTTTTAACTTCTCAGTAGATTTCGGTTATATTTGCAAACAGTTTCAGGGTGATTGACACAGTTTTGGGTGAGGTTCTTTGTTCTCCAAGCAAATTTACTGTTGTTTGGAGGTGGGGAAAGGATGTACCTGGTGAGGTTAGCCGGGCTCATCTGCAGCAGGATCTGAGTGTTACAGCTCTGTGGAGTTTTCCGACCAGCCTTTCTTCATGCATGAAGTTCGTTTGTGTTCTTATGGGTCAAAACCAATGCTAATTTTGGATGAAACTGGTTTTTACAGACAAGGAAAGAACCGTTACTGAAACAGTGTGGCAGAAAGACTTGACTTATAGGACGTTTAAATACTATCTGAGCACTTACTGTCTTTGCTTTCTGTTCTAGATAAAGAGTTCATTTTTTTGCCTCCTACCAGCAGTTTGTTCTTTCAAAGTAGATAGAAGCAAATTACATTCAAAACCCTTCTCAGCATTTCCTGGCTATCTTACTCTTGTTCCTCACAACCTGAAAGTCTGTGTAAACAAGTAAAAATATATCTTCAAACTTTTTGATGAGACTAATTGGTTTAGAATTTGTAACTAGCCTTTGGACTTCAGATGTTTGGACCTTGCTATTTGTAGTACACTAGTGTTTAGAAATACAGTGTGGAACGCCAGTATCATAATGTTTCCAGCCCTGTGCGAAGGTGGAACAAAATCTATAGTAATAGTCTTGTACCTTCATGAATGGTATTTATGCACATGCTCACAAACAGGTCATGCCACCTGTATAGTGGTGAGTCAACTACAGACCACCGTGGCTTCACCATTAGTGTTTGATACGTGTTGTGTTACTGCCTACAGTCACATCTGGGCTTGGCACTTCGTTCAGCACTGCGCAGGCATACAGTAAGGTGGAAGTAGAAGCTGGGTTATAGATGACTGTCCTGTGGAGGGTGCAGCTAGTTGTGAAATGGTGGTTGTTGGATAGAGAAGCTGCAGAGGAGGTCTTTCAGATAATGCCAAGTTTGGACATGAGTAATCTACAGTTTTAGACTTGTCAGATGTCTGTGATGCATGTATGGAGTCAAATAGGATGACTTGAACTTCATGCAAATGTAGTCTTAATTTCTTTGTGATTTTTTATGTGGCTGGATTATGACAGATTACTACCAAAATGGTAAATCAGTAGATTAACACTAAGGTGAAAATGTATATCCAGGTAGAGAGGACAGGACTGGTCCTTCAGTAAACACTCTCTCTGTACTTTGACAGACTAGGTGCAGGAAGGAAGCTTCAGCCAAAATGCAGGTTTTGCAGAAACTGGAAAGATTAAATTGTTTTTAACCAGGTTATTGGTATTTTTTGTGCCCTTTAAGGTTTGTTGATAGATTTTAAATGGAAAGGGAATAGAATAATTTGAGGCTAAGGACTACAGGTAACTTGAAACTGAAGGTCAGCTGGGTTTAAGTTATCCACTATCTGTTGATAAGCTTGAGTAACTCTAATAGTTTGCCACTGTACAGTTTTCTTTTCCAGGAACTTCCCTGGTTTCTCCTTATCTCTCTACCTACTTTTGTTTTATAAGTATTTCTGATGAGAACTTCAGTAACTTATTTAATGCAGAAGTAGTGATTCGCTTGCCTAGAACACACTGGCATCTCTCTCTGCTCCTCGTGCCCCTTTCCAAGAGATGCTCTCCAGCACTTTGGTCACAGCAACCACTTTCAGGGAGGGGGGACATGTTCTTGTCAGCAGTTTGGCCACTGCACCCCTGGATTCGTCCAGGCTGAGTGGGTGTGTACTGCCCACACCTCATGACTTTTTGGTCCTTAGTTAGTCCTTTCGTTTCAACGCTTTTACCAGCACTCCTGACTGACTCTGGCTCATCTTTGTTTCAAAAAAAGAAAAAAAAAAAAAAAGAGCAGGCCTAAGGTAAACATGTGGAAATTTAGCACTGTTGTAAAACCAGTATCAGGAGTATTTAGAGTGTTCCTGCCATCCTTAACTGAAGATAAAGCCTCTTTTGGCAAATTGTCAGAAGCCTATGAGACTCGTATCGCTTGCTGGCACATCTGGTTTGTCCTTCCAAGTACCCTTGCTTTTTTCCCCAGTTGGTATCCGTGTTTACTGCATTTATTCTTTCCAAAGTTTCCCCTAGTTTTTTGCTCGTGTCTGGAGGAGAGGTTTCTTACACGATGGAGATTTCTCCATCGTAGGTGTCATGTCTTTGATGTCATCAGTAAGTTGCGCACCGCTTTCTGTGAATTACCAAGCTACATTTTTTCCCCCAAATAATTAGTAACTATTTCTGCAGGTTACCACTTTGCCATCCAGCTGCTATGGCTGCTGATGTGCTTCTCAGAGCTGGCACTTTATACATAAGAATACTAAGTGGCTCAGGTTGAATTTCAGCTTAGCCCCAGAAAGGGCCTAGGAGCTACCGCTCCTGTCCTGCCCATTGCAACCCTTCTCCTTTACTCGCTCCAGCAGGGCTTTTGCTACCAGAATGTCTACTTCCAAATGGAACTAGGCTAAAAACATAGGCAATAATAGGGGGTTTTATGGCCTTTTTTTATAAAGGGATCCTGAACTAAGTAGCACATGAAAAATTCGTCCCTTGGCCTTTCACTTGCCCTGAGTGGCACATCTGTTCCCTATGGCGGCTCTTGGTGTCTTTGCTTCCATAGAGCAGTCACCAGAGCCCTGCTGGAAACCCTAACCATCCATATGTCTCTCAGAGAGAGACATTTGCAGAATAGACAAACCAGTGAATTAATGCAGGAAGACGATGCCAATAGTGGGTTCTACAAATCATCAACTTTAAATTTTGCAGGTTCTGATATTTCATCTCATTAAAAAAAAAAAGAGTGATTTTTTCTTATTTTTTAATTTCTAACAGATTGAAGATTGTTTCCAAGGGAGCTGGAAGTATGCAAATTATTTTAGCCCGAAGTTCACTTTCTAGCGGATACTAGTCTTCATCTTACTGTTGAGTGAGTGAGCAGCAGTTACCTACAAACGGTCTCACACTGGATATTTTTTTTTCTATTCGCATTAGCAGGAACCTCAGGGGGGGGCCGCCTTTTCCTCCTACTGTAACAACTGAAGATAAATTTAATTAAATGTGGTCCACAATCCAATTTATACTTCCCCATAGCAGGAAGATGGAACAAAAAATCTGTTCCGTGACACTAAAGGATTTGTTTTTTTCCCAGCTGCTGTTACTGGAATTCGGGGCTCTGAGTAATTGGGTTCAAACTTGTCAGAAAACCTTCCTTTGTGGTAGGCATTTTATTTTCTCACTTAAAAATTGCATATTTTACCAAATCAGAGCAGTACATAGACAAATGTATTTGAAGCTTGGCAGAATTTATGTCATCTTATTAATTCAGTGATGTATAAAAATACCTGGCTGTTACTACTATTTGTTTGATAGTTATAATCAACCAACATGGTGATTATCATTTTACGTTTTTTAGGATTCCCACAGACAGAAGTTCTTCCATCATGATAGGAGTTATTGTTTTGTTTAATTAGTAAAAATACTAACTTTTACTGCTCAAAGTTTGGCATACAAACCTTTTTTTTTTTTTTTTTCTTTNNNTCTTTTTTTTTTTTTTTTCCTTTTTCATTCTCAGAATGCAATGTTGTGATGTTTCTTAAATCATCTGCTGAGTCAAATTCAATATTATTTACTCTGTGAAATTGAGACAAGACACTGAAATATATTTTTGGATAATACCATAGTCATGCTCAGAGGACCACTAATCACACACTGGGACTTCCTTTTCGCAGATTCAGACCACGTCGCTACTAAGAAATGACGCACATTGAGGTCTGTCTGGTCTGACAGATGTATTCCCCAGCAAGGCTTGCATTTATACAGATATATCTGTACAAGGATTATGAAGTGTGGCGATATGATTTAGTTCAAAGATTTATTGGGTGGTAGACACCATCTTTTGCTCAGCTCTGAGGTGAGGGAGGAGCTCCAGTGCCCCACTGCCATGGGGACACCTCACCGGTGCAGGGTGGTGGGGACAGTCTCCAGTCTGTGCTGTCCCCTGAGCCCTGCACAGCCAGTGCTGGCAAGGAGGGTGCTCATGGGCAAGGGCTAACACTGTGCTCAGAAGTGTGCCAGCAGCTAAACCAGACTGTGTGGCTCTGGTGTGTTGCCCAAGACAGTGTCTTTGCCCCACTTTGTTCACTAGAGTAGGCAGGACCTTATGCAACTACAAGGATGTACTCACGTGAATAACTAGCATGGGATGTGGACACAAAGTTTTAAAACTGGTGTTGAAGGCATCACAGTGGCATAGCTGTTTGTCTCAGTGAAGAGGAGCATCATGGATCTGTCGCAGCAAAAACCCACAAACTTTTAGAAGAAAAACACAAAAGTGCTCAATATGTTAAATTTGCGGTTTTTAGGAGTTAAATGCATCAAAGATAAATGAGCAATAGTGAAAGCGTTTTGCTGCGTGTTAGGCAGGTTGGGCTGAAAAGGGATGTGGGTAAAGTCCTGGCACACAGAGCACAAACTGCGGTTCCTTTTTGTCCTTAACAGGACTGTGACTTCACCTTCGGACTTAAAAAGCTGTCACTGAATGTCATGGCTGGGTCAAATGTGCGCTTTTATTTATGGCATGCAGCAGGGGGGTGTCATACTAAAGTTTTACTGACCGCTTAAAGATGTGCCATGCATGGAGAATCATTGTCACAGGATGTAGGGAGGGTGTTTTGTGTAGTTACTAATTTCTGAGTCTTATTGCAGTGATAGTCATCAATGTACAGGAGAGGCCGTATCTGATTGATGTGCAGATTTCATGGCTTTCCCGCTCGTCCTACTACTCAGGAGTTCCTGCCCCACACTGCTATCAGCATAACTCTCATCTTAACAGCTATGTCACCTGCTGGATGTTCAGAATAATTTATTTTTTGTCAAGAAAAGACTCATCCTTCAACATTTAATTTCTAGAAAAAGCTTTCAGACATTTTCACTTGTCAGCTGTCCACCTGAGAAATTAAGAAGGAAGGTTTTTATTGTGAGCTTAACAAAATGAAATGGTGCTCACATCTGTGTGGTGGGGACGTTTCTGCTTCTCTGGAGGTAAAGGATGTGTGCCAGCACCAAGCCCGGGGCTCATTTCAGGAGGCATCTGCGGACAGGTGATGCAGTGTCTGTTGCCGAGCAGACACTGCTTTGCTGCCTGGAATCACCTCCATTCTCAACCTTGTGGCAGCCGGAGCAGGGACTTAGCCTGGCTTCACCCAGCTTAGAAGTGAGGAAGCTGATTAAGATCATTAGGTTTTCATTACTATTCAGATCGTGACAAACTGATTAATTTTTCTGCTGCATACTCGCCTTTATACTGTGTTCTGCACTTGGAAGAAACTTCAGAAGAACCTTTTGAAAGCAGATGCTGCAGCTGCCAAATATTTTGTGTTTAGCGCACAGACTCAACATTGAGGACATACATACGCTGCTTGTACTGTTGCAGCACCTAGTAGCTGACTACTTGTTTCTGCTTAATCTTGGCTAGGGCAGAATGATGTGCAATGTTCTTTGAATTGTCACCTTACATCTTTCAAGAAGATAAACCTCTGGAGTTTGGGGAAACAGGCAGCAGAAAGGGCATCTAAAATTAGGGTGCTGAGGGAGTAGAGTTGCCTTGAATTATTTCCAGGGTAACTGGGAACTTGCTTTCACTACAGATCTTATTTTCTAACTGGCACTTGGGTATTATTCTGAAAAATCATAGCACTTATGGAAGTCTGAAATCAGTTTTAGATATTTTTTGCCATTAAATTTAATTAGAGGAGTCATGAGTTAATAAAAACAGTACAATAATTTCTGAGTGCTAGAGAGGGGTGAAAAAAGTGGGCCTAAATCTGCCACATTGAGATAATTAAGCAGTGTCAGGCAGGACTCAAGGTTCCCCAGTGCTTTAGCAGCTCCTGCACGCTCAGAACACCATCTCCAAAGTGCAAATTAAAATGGGAAAGGAAAGGACTACTGAGTCTTCTGTCTGCCTTGAAATTTCCTCCTTTTTGCTGCTGCTTACAGGGGAAATTGCAAAAACTGATATAGCAGTGACCAAATATGGTTGCATGTGGAAAACAAAAGATTATCCAGAAGTCCATGGCAAGAATGGGTTTGTTTAACAAACCTGCCTGCATTTTAGTACAAAGTCAACGATGGTGATCCCAGGGTCTGTAAACCTGCATACATCCAGCATTGCTTTTACATTTTACCATCAACTTTAAGACTACCAGCTGCTGCTCCTTTTCTTCTCCATTTCTTGCCATTTGTTGCTGTAGTCTGATGGGTACATCACTCATCTCAGAGGAGCTCTTTGGGGGGCAGCAGTCCCCACCACCTTGTAAGGAGACTCTATGGCCAGTTGGCAACCACATCTAGTAGCTGAGAAGCTTAGGGCTGTGGGCCCAGAGATACCCCTGGAGGTGCGGCACTGGGTCTGGAAGTTTAATTGAAATCAGATAGTTTTGAGGAATGCTGATTAAGATGCATTTCTTGACTTCTTTGCACTCCCATGGTCATTTTCCATTGGCAGAGGCTCAGTGATCGTTCACCTTATATTGCATATTTCATTATACAGGTAATTAGCTCTATAAAGAGTGCACTGAGTGGTAGGAAACTTTGTAACTATGTCTTCAAGTCTGTTCTGGATTTAAAAGAAAGTAACAAAACACAAAGCGAGGAGAAATTACTATATTAATTTTAAAAAAGCAAATATTATGAGTTCTTCATTAAAATAGTGAATTCACAGGTAGAGAATTTCTACAAAAATAAGGAGGTTTTTTTGGAAGTTCCAGGTGACCTGAAATAAAAGCACAACAGAGAATTGTTATACATACGGAAAGATAAAACCTGCCAGCAGTTTGTCTATGAAGAGCAAGAGAATTGACTGTCACCCAGAAAAATGACACCTTGTAGTTTGATTTAATTTGCTGAACAGATACAGCATTTCAGGAGCAGTAAAACCACCCCACCTGTCCAACAGTGGTTTGTTCACTTCAGAACAGCTTCTCTGCTGATCCCCAAAGATCGTCCCATTCATAGGGCTGAGTTTCTCTCGCAGTCCCAGTCTTGTGGCAATGGCACATGTGTGCCAAGCTCTGCTGCTCCCCAGACTGGCCGCTTCCACCCTGCCCACCTGCGTACTGCTGTCAATGCAAAACAGGAAGCAATCTCCAAAGAGTTCATGCGTGCTCCTGCCGAGCCTGGTAAGAACATGGTATTTCACTCACCAGTGTAAGCTGCTGCTGGGAAATTATCTTGACTATAGCTACTAGCTTTTGGGAAGGTTTCAAAAGAGACTGAGGCTGATCTGTAATGGCACTGACGTGAAAGGTCTGAGCTACACCGGCTGTTCTCTTCCCTGCTCTGGCAATACCCATGGAACATAACTGACAGGAAACAGTTCTTCTCCCTCAGTGGGTTAGTCCTTCTGTCTGTAGATGTTCTGGTACTGAGATGTGGTGACCTGGGAGAGTTGCATAGCCTGGATGTTAGAGGGAAGAAGACTGCCTGCTCTGATAGCAGTACGTCCATTGGATGAGAGTAAGGTTCTTGTAAGTTTGAGTAAAGATGGTAGTCTCCGCATGAGTAAAGTTAGTGACAAATCTCTATTTTGGGGAGGACAGAATTTAGCTTACAAGCCTTGACCTTTTGCTGACATGAATTTTCTGGGAGATACGAGCTTGACCATCAGTTGATGCTAAAACTGCTTTTATTGCTGTGGAAATGAAGGGGTTCTTTTGTTCCACTTTATGAAGTGGCATAGCTGAAATAACATTTCCTTAGGTGCTAGTTAAAATGTAGAATTTACAGTCTATACACAGAAGAGCAAGTATGTAACAAGAATATAGCGTAGAGCATGTACTGAGTGAATTCTCTTGAATAGTTAAGAGACAGTCTGTGTTCTGTAAAGAAAGAATTTTCTATACAGAGAAAATAACCGTAAGGAAGGATACATTTCATCTACCTGTTAGAGCAATCACAGCTGCCTATAATAATCAAATTAAATAATAGACTTATAGAAATCTGTGGCCAGGAAGGGGTATGGTTGTGGTGGGTTGACCCTGGCTGGACACCAGGTGCCCACCAGAGCCGTTCTATCACTCCTCCCCTCAGCTGAACAGGGGAGAGAAAATATAACAAAGGGCTTGTGGGTCGAGATAAGGACGGAGGGAGATCACTCGACCAATTACCATCATGGGCAAAACAGACTTGGGGAAAATTAACTTAACTTGTTGCCAGTTACACCAAAGTAGGGTAATGAGAAATAAAACCAAATCTTAAAATTCCTTCCCCCCATCCCTCCCTTCTTCCCAGGCTTAACTTTACTCCCAATTTTCTCCACCTCCTCCCCCTGCCAGAAGCAGCACAGGGGGACGGGGAATGGGGGTTGGGGTCAGTTCATCACACGTTGTCTCTGCCGCTTCACCCTCCTCAGGGGCAGGACTCATCACACTCATCCCCTCCTCCAGCGTGGGGTCCCTCCCACGGGAGACAGTCCTCCACAGACTTCTCCACCGTGGGTCCTTCCCACGGGCTGCAGTTCTTCACGAACTGCTCCAGCATGGGTCCCTTCCACGGGCTGCAGTCCTTCAGGCACAGAGTGCTCCAGCGTGGGTCCCCTACAGGGTCACAAGTCCTGCCAGAAAACCTGCTCCAGCCCGGGCTCCTCTCTCCATGGGGCCACAGGTTCTGCCAGGAGCCTGCTCCCGCACAGGCTTCCCAGAGGGTCACAGCCTCCTTGGGGCATGCCCCTGCTCCGGCGTGGGGTCCTCCCCGGGCTGCAGGTGGATATCTGCTCCACCGTGGACCTCCGTGGACTGCCTGCCAGGGGGACAGCCTGCCTCACCATGCTCTTCCCCACGGGCTGCAGGGGAATCTCTGCTCCAGTGCCTGGAGCACGTCCTCCCCCTCCTTCTTACTGACCTTGGTGTCTGCAGGGCTGTTTCTCTCATGTTCTCACTCCTCTCTCCAGCTGCAGTTTCTGTGGCCCAGCAACTTTTTCCCCTTCTTAACTATGTTCTCCCAGGGGCGCTGCCACTGTCACTGATGGGCTCGGCCTTGGCCGGCAGCGGGTCTGCCTTGGAGCCGGCTGGCACTGGCTCTGTCAGACAAAGGGGAAGCTTCTAGCAACTTTTCATCAGAAGCCACCCCTGTAGCCCCCCCCCGCTACCAAAACCTTGCCACAGAAACCCAATACAATGGTTTGAATTTTTTTTTGTTGTGGAGTGCTCATGTCAATCTGGCATTCCAGACGTTGCTGCAAAGGATTATTCAGAGGAGAGCTGAGAGTCATTTTTCTGTTCTGCTGGCAGATACCTCACTGGTGAGAAGAGGAGAAAGATTTGGGCATACTGAGCTTCCTTTTAATTTTCTCATGTGCCCAAAATTTAAGTCTGCAAGGAAAAGCTCATGGTGTCTCTAACAAGCATAAAAAAACCTCAGGTGGTTGAAGCCCTTCAGAAGCTTCAGAGTAAGTTGTCACATAGATCTTGACAGTTTAGATGGCCTAAATGGGTTTTTAGACACCTACTGCACGGTCGACTGTCTGCTTGGCAGACAAAGGTGCACACAGACTCCTTGTCTGTCTGTCTGTCTCTTTTTTTTCTTTTCTTTCCTCTCTCAGGCTACAGACCTTTGCCATGAATGACACGGGGTAGTTTCTGCTTTGTTTTGTTCTTAAATGTGTTTGGGGGCTTATTTGATGTGGATTCTTTGCTCTTCTTTTGTGTGCTGGTTGTTTGCAGATCTGATTTGCTTATCTGGAAGTGGGGCAGTTGGATTGCAGGAGGGCACCTGCACCCACAGCAGGAGGTCAGGGCTGGGTCATGCTGGTGAAAGACCTTGCAGCAGACTGTTGAGGCAGAGGAGGCATCTTGCGCTTTGCTCCCTTCTCTTCGTGTCGGCAGTGTTTTGGGATGGGCTGGGATTTTACTGTTGAGCAAAACAAAGTTCACTCTCCCTTGAGGGATAGAAGTTTTTGTCCTCAGAGTCCCAGCTCCTGTGACTGGAAGGACAAAGTATGCCACGCTCAAGGTTTGGTAGGACATAGTGCCAGCACTTACAGGTGCAATGGAGCAGTTGCTGCAAAAGCAGTGGCACTCAAAATGTGGTGCAGGCAGAATGCCTGCTTAAATCCACGGTCGCCTGGCAGTAGCGCCGTGGCAAGAAGTGTCCTGCCAAGTCATGAGCTGGCGTGCTGCCCTCCATTCAGGCTTGGACTGTAGGCAGCCAAGTGACCAGCAGCTGTGGCTGTGAATAGCAGGAGGGCATTAGTCTAAGAACAACAAGAAGAAAAGCTTCTTCAGCTGCGTATAGAGGTTTTCTTGGCTCTTCCAGAGATATCTTCCCATTTCAAGGGGAACTGGAAGGTGGAAGGTGCCCTAATGCAGCCACCCCTTTTGGATCCCTTCCATTGGGATCCCCCAGTTACACAGTTCTCCTTGGGGGCATGTTGTTGCTCAGTCTCTGGCGGCAGTAGGTAGGAGTCTGTTTGCTTGAATGTGTAGAATGAAGTTTGCAGCTGCAAGGAGAGAATTTGTTCTTTCTCTGCTTTCTTTGTTTCAGCACGATGACTGAAGCGACCTGTAAACAATTGTCTTCATCCTGCAAATGGCTTCTACACCAACTTTTCTGCTAATGGCTGCGCGAGGACTGTTTTTATCTTTAAGCTTGCCAAAGTGTTTGAATGAACAAGATTTATAGTTTTTAAAGGGGTTGACAGATGTCAACAGGGGCTGTGGACTCCTGACCTCTCATACAGCCCTTCAGATACCAGGCGTGATTCTCGCACCCCATCCACTTCCACAGGCTATTACAGCCTGGAGACGTGTTCTGTCAAACCTCAACCACATCCCCCCATACCCCCAAACAAACAAAAAGCCTGAAACGAATTCTCTGGGAAATGGCATGAAGCCAAACAGTAAATTTAGACTGGGGTGTGCATTGCAGAGGTTTCATTTTAAGTGGGAACATGCATAAAGCTGTACACTCAACATCCTAAGTGAAATCAGCTGGGGGGTAGAACAAAGTCCACAAAAGTCCTGCCTTCAGAAGCTCAAGGGCATCCCTGTCTATGCAGCCAAGCTTCTTACTTGAGTGTCGAACACAGGGAAGTGATTTCTACTAGTCTGTCATAGAAAGTTAATGTTGTGGGACAGGCTCATGATCTATTTAAAGGCATTTCTGCAGCAGCCTGCAAGATCCTCATCCCAGCATCTCTCATCAGCTGTCAGGCTGGTGGAATTTCCTGGCTTTTCAAGTGGAATTTCCTGCTTGTGGTCCAGGAAAATGGCAGCAAGGACCTGGAGGAGAACGTGAGCCAGATTCCCTGCCGACCACAGAGCTTCCGTCACCATTTGTCACAGAAACACTTAAATAGCTTTCTAGCCATGGCTCTGAGAAAAGCTTGTCTAGCACTAGTACCTTTAGGCTGTGTATCTCAGAGAGGAGTATCAGCAGCTGGGCCGAGCACCCACCACAGGGCTGATACCTCTCATCATCTTTAACTTCTTGTCTGTTGAGAGGCAGAATAACATCCCTGGGAGGTGTGGGAGCACTGATCCTAGGGGTGACATGGCATTAAGGACTACTAACTGTGCACAGGAGCACTTCCAGGCCCCTCTCAGTGATGGCTGCTGTAGTTTCTCTGCTGGCAGCATCCTCGGTGGGCTGGAGCTAAGTGCTTTCCCGAAACAAAACCTAAACTGCAGATGTTGGCCAGCTGTGTTCAGCTGGACCAAAGCTCTACCCATCTCAACAGAGAAGCCAAAAGCAAGTCCTTACAAAGGCAGAAGCCTGGGATGAAACTGGAAAGATCACTTCCCCCCGTGCAGCACCCCAGCTTCTAGCAGCAGGCTCAGACATGAGCCATTCTTACGCTAAGTAACTGAGGCACACTGAGAGTCATGTAAGACTCAAGTGTCTTCAGGGAGGTACTGCAAGATGATTAATGCTCCAATATGTGCTTAATTACAAATGCACATTGGTCACCAGATGATATCTAGGCTGAATTTAAGGCCTGAATCTTTTCTTATGAAATATGATCTCGGTATCATAAATGTGAGAATGAGGGATATGTGTGTTGATAGCTCCCTGGGGTAAAAATATGGCTAAGTTGTAATGGTTTGGAAATACAAAGTCTAAGATACCACATATTGTCCTTAGTCCATTTGATGAGACATTTCTGAGTGTTTTAAAACTGATCTAAAATTTTATTTTTTTGTGAAGGAGCTATATAAGGAAAGATGGGAGGTGATGCGGCTTTGTCCGAAGTTACTCAAGCAGATGAAACCTACAAACATAACTATGCCTTGGGAGAGCCTATTTGTACTCTCAAATAGTTCTGATGAGCTACTTGCTTTTGTAATCGCTCACAGGATGGGGCCCTGAGGCTGTTTGTATTATTACCCAGTAATACTACTGGATTAATGTGTCTGCATAGCTTGTGTATTGTAATCATGACTTCAGTAGAGCTCCTTGCCAGGCAGGGTGAGGCAGCAGGTGGGGGGGAGGCTTGCAGTGCAGCCGAGGGGGTGAGCAGGGAGAGGTGTCTGGCTCTGCGGCACCTTCCAGAGCTCTCAGCAGACACCAAAACCCATGGCAGGGCTCCTCTGCGAGCACGTAAGTTAATTCCACTTAAACAGAAGTTAAGGGTGGCAGGCTAGAACAGTTCTTGGGGTGGCTCGGGCAGGAAGCAGCTCGCAGCAGGCATGTAACAGCACCACGAAGCATTCCTTAGAGTTGCTTTGGTCGAGAGTTGGTAGTGAGGGTTCATGGAGGTCTGGAAGGTCTCCGAGTGCCGACAAGACGAGGCACAGCCTAGTGCGGCGTGGCAGGAACACTGCAGCATTGCAGGGCAGGGATACAGGCGTTGCAGTGGCACGGTGCAGTCTGCATGCAAAGTGTTGGCCTGGCAGCAGGTTAATTTGGTTAATACTGTGTATTTATGAGGTGTCTGGCTTCTGAGGTCAGGAGGGAGTTTCCCGTGGCTTTTGGGGATGTTTGATGGAGTGTGGTGCTTTGGTGTGTGCGGAAGTGAAGGTGATGAGGTTTGTTCCTTGCTGGTGTGTGGCCAGCGTCGTTCTTGTGCGTCACATTACAGTATATCTCACCACGGGTGCCTTCAGGTGGGGCACTGGCCTGTAACTGGTTACACTATCTTCTCCAGGGTAATGCGGTCTATTACTGCAGTGCTATGTAAGTCATTATTTGTAATACTGTACTGTGTGCAAAGAGGTAACCTTGACAAGTTTACTTCTGATTATGATTTGGGTGATGTCAGTAGTTCAGCTTCATCCACTCTGCACTTAACTCTCAAAACAGCTATAATCTTGCTCCTTTTGTTTTTTACAGTGCACTGGTTTAACCTCCTGTCAGAAGAAGGCAAAGATTTGTTGAAAGGTTAGAGTTATATCTTGAAGACTGCCACAAACAAAACCCAATTTTATACTGAATGCGGTAATTCTAGAGGATGGTGTCAATGAGGGTATAATTGAAATAATTTTTTAACATGAAAATCTTTAGAAATAAAACTTTACTCACAGTTTATTGATTTAACTATGGTCACATTAGCTGCTTCCTTGCTTTGGTCGTGTATGCAAGTCTTGGACCAAGGGTGGGTTTTTTTCTTCCACTTGATGTGAATTCAGTCTGTTTAATCTGCAGTGTAAATGGATATGATACCTTTAAAACCAGCCCTTGGCCAGAAAAACAGTGAGCATGGCTCAAAGCTGCTGTACAGAGAAGGAGAAGGTGTTAATTTATCCAGGGTTTAAACGTGCCAGTTCCTGGCACAAAATAGCGTGGCAGTCGTTTGACATCAGCCACCCCACAGAGCAGAATAGGACAATGTCATTGTCCATTACAGCTGGTATCAGTGTGACTTTGAATTTAGATGTGCTAGCAAAATAGAGTAAAAACAGGCACCCTTCTGTTGCCTGCTGTACCTGTCTCCATATCTGTGGAGTTTGGGCTCTGCTAGTTTTTAACTTGGCACCTTATCAGTGTATTGGATATTTATTTCTCTGAATACAGTGCAACAGTTTTCCGTGCCACTCTTGTAGCCCTGGGGAAATCACACATGTGGATTGGTTGAAGAAGATAGCGTTGCCTTGGTGCGTTTTTCCGTAGCAGTAGGTAACGGGTAGTCTATGTTAGTTAATAGTACTTGGACAGTTGTGATTTTTGTGACGCACAGCCACTCAGGCTGGCTGGCTGTTATGCCAATGTTTGTTGGGGTCTTTATATTAGGGTTTGGTGTGTTTTGTTTTTTTTAAATTCACAGCTTTCTCTTATCAGAAA
Organism: Pandion haliaetus; assembly: GCA_013401275.1. Classification (NCBI taxonomy): domain Eukaryota; kingdom Metazoa; phylum Chordata; class Aves; order Accipitriformes; family Pandionidae; genus Pandion; species Pandion haliaetus. The sequence goes on from VYZV01023893.1 coordinate 89,776, forward strand.
GTGAAAATCATAACATTTGCTGATCTGATTTCTTATTCATTGCCATCTCCTCAGTCTGCCAGTATGGCATTACACACATTATTAGTAAAAGAAGAATTAAAAAGTGCAGGAGCAGAAGGATGTGAAAGACTGGAAGGAGAACTGCTATGCTGAAGTCTGTTCTGGACAGACTCTGGTCAGCTGGCATGAGTGGGATGTGCATCTCCCCTTCTTATCCTCCAGTGGGAGGCCAGAGCTTCAGCCTTTTGGAGCCAGCATGTTCTTTCTCCTTGCCGAGATTCAAATAGCCAGAACTTGTGGAACTGCCTTCATAAAGCTGCAGTCCCCCTGTACCCCTAACTTACCACCTTACTCAGAGCTTGGACACCTCCAGCCACCATCAGCTTTCAGACATCACGGTCCTATTTTGTTTTCTAATATACAAGTTTGAAGGAAGCCACAACTGTCCACTGGAAATCCAGACAGCATCAGAAAGCTAATGCAATTTCTTATATTTTATCTGTCGTCTCTTGTTTGTTGTTTCTTGTATCTCTATTCATATATTCCCGTTTCTAAAATCTTCCTCTTTCCTGTTGCTATGGTAAAAGCCTGCCTAAAAAGGAAGATTTATAGCAGCAAGATCCACTGACCTACAAAATAATCAGAACATAGTTGCTCTGTAGAGATCTCTGCTTTTAAAGTAACTGGTAGAAGATCTGTAGCAGGAGAGGGAGATGGCCAAAGTACAGGGACCACGTACATGGATTTGGATTTTGTCAAAACAAAAATCCAGATTTGTTTGTGGGCAAAATTGCTGCTTCTGATCAGTGAATCTGTGCAACTGCTTTCCTATACACAGGAATTTTCCATGCTTGCAATATTAAAAGTAGTGGACACCGAAAAAAGCAGTCTTGAGTTTTTGTTTCTGTTAATAACCTTCCAGCTCCAGTGTGATTTTCTTCTCTATGTACATGAATGTCATTGATACAGTGTTGTATTACAGTGGCTCATCCTTGCTGGAGGCATGGTCCTTTTCCAACGAACTGATTTGAAATGAAATGAAAACCAAACCATGAATTTTTTGGTTCACCTCCCAGACTATAAATGAGACTATGGTCTCATTAATGATTAACACAGCAGCTGGTAGCTCAGAGGAGATCTGGAAGAAAATACTGCAGTGTCTCCCTCCTCCAGTAAATATATTGGCTTAACAGTTTTCTGTGCTCATACTAACTTATTTCATATACACATTTGAATCCCGGCAGAGTGGATCTCTGCCTTCGTATCTGCTTTAAGATCAGTAAGGATGCATTAGTTCCTAGCTGCATCAGATAATTTTTTGCAATGTTATTATTACTTACTGGTTTGCAGTTCCCTGTGATGTTAGCAGTAGTTTTTAGAATGTTTTTCTGCTTCAAACCAGTGAGGCATCTAAGATTTCCAGTATGTTCTTGCCCACACCATGGTTACATCATTTGGAATCAAGTAGAAGTTCATAACAATTTTGTGTTTACATGGACATCACTTCTGGCATGTTGTTTTGCTATTGATAAGTCCTTGTTATAGCATTAAACTGTTTAAAAAATATATATGTATATTATGGTCACAAAATGTTTACTCCCGTTTTAGTCCACAATATTGGATTACGCTGTATCTGGGCAGCTGACAAAACTCTAGTGAACCAGTCTCTCAAAAGAACCAGAGGGATGTTTTTAGACCAAGTGTTCCTAGAATGTGATTAACTGCTTAGCACTCAAGAAATAAAAGTGCTAAAAACCAAACCAAACCAAAAAAACAACCTGAAAAGAAAAACCCTACCACATAGCAATTGTGCATATGGCAAACAGCGCTCAGAAACCTGGAGGCTTTTCCCTGTTACCCTAGATGATAACTGTGAGCATATATTCTCTTCTAAATTGCCTGATTTTGGTTTATGTTAATAAATATACCACAGTCTCTGGGACCTTGTGCAATTTTTCAGATAGCTATCTCTATACATATGTACGCTTTTTCCCCTATATTCGCTGTAAAATATTGGTGAATGCATGTATAGTACAGCAGTTCCCTCCCTGGCAGAGATGGGGCAGATACAGAAGCTTAGCTGTGCACAGTTATGGTGGATAACGTGTCCAGAGTTTATCACAAGGTTGTTTTCATGGTATGCATGATGATACCAACCAGCATGGTTCACCTGGCAGTCAGCAGGCTGGTTCCGGTCCAAAGAGTGCTTGTTTATCCTGCCATTTTTCAGGGCAGCAGAAGGAGCTGCTGCTCAAATGGTTGTACAGCAGCTCCTGCAAGGAGATCGCTCCAGCCAGATGTTGTGCTAATGCCAGAGGCCAGGAAGAGGATGGGAGAGGAAGGAGGAGGCAGGTGTTCTGCTCACGTGAGCCCAGCAGAGTTCTGAGCCCTTGTGATAGCCATTTGTGAGACAGACAGCGGGTGGGAGGAGGCTGGGGCATAAGCATGTGGTGGCAGAAGTGAGAGCTGCCCCTGCTGCGTCCCACCACAGGACCTGACATCCAGATCCAGCTGGTGTAGCTGTGAGGCTGAAGTATGCTGGAGTGTTTGTAATTTTGGTTGATAACGCTCAATTCTTGTTTGCTTTCACTGACCTGAGTGGGTATGGGCTTCTTTCATTAGAGATCCGAGCTCAACTCATCGAGCAGCAGAAATGCCTGGAGCAGCAGACTGAAATGAGAGTGCAGCTTCTTCAGGACCTGCAGGATTTCTTCCGCAAGAAGTCAGAAATCGAGATGGAGTATTCCCGAAACCTGGAAAAATTGGCAGAGAGGTTCATGGCAAAAACGAGAAGTACAAAGGATCATCAGCAGTACAAGTAAGAGAGATTTCCTTCCCCCTCGCCCGCATGTTAGCCGTTGCTGGAGTGCTATGCCGCCCTTTGCTGGTTTTGAGTACTGCTAGGTTGAGCCCAGGTTCAAACGTGTATTTGAAATTCCCACCCCTATTTAGCAGCATAGCATTTCTCATTGCAGCTGAAGGTAGATGGGTGCCTAAATACTGTTTTGTTGATTTGATCCTCTGCAATTATCCATGTAAGCTTCTGACAGGTGGTTTCAGTTTCTCAAAAGGTAAGCTGCGCAAATATTATCCCTAACCTGCCATACGGAATTTAAACCACCCAAAATACAGCCAGTATCTAGACAAGATGCAGAGCCCTAAAAGGGCTTGAAAGCTGTGTGTGGATCTGTTACAGTGGAGTCGATAGGATTTGAAAGTGTCAAAATAAAGGTTAATCACCATTACAAAAAAAAAAAGGACAAGAATTTTGGCAAAAAAGGCATTAAGAAAGAAAACTGTTTTGATTTGTTGTTGCATGTGAACTTGTGCTGCCTCTTGACCCCTCTTGTTCCTCAAAATGAAGATGATGTGAACGTTATGCCTTGCTTACAATTAAATGTATCCCTTTCATGCCATGGTAACTTGTGTGCAAAACAAAAGTCATCAGGTAGTATCTGGCAAAACATGTGTAGAGCATGTTTTCTAAAATGTTTCAACTGCATTACTTGCTGGCATAGTCTCATCTGGTTATTTTCCTGACTTGAGCTGATTAATGAATGCATTTGCCTGTGATGCTTAGGGATATAAAACAATATTTTGTGTTTGTAAAACTGAAGAATAAGTACCTTTTTCCACTATCCAGTCAGTGCTGTGCTAAAAATGCACAGACAGAGCTTTTGTTTCAGGACAAAAGTCTTTTCCAAACACATCTGGCAAAGGAGAGGTTAATCCAAATATAGCTTGCACATTTCAAAGAGCAGTAATATATATTTCTTAAAATTCAGTTAAGTGACTCAATGATTCTCTGAAATAACCAACATGTGCATATGTCACCACTTAAGAGAGCGCCCTGGATTTTATTGAGCTTGTGGCAAAATCTTTTTGCCTTCTGCATACCAACATCTTTCCTCATTCTTAAACGTGTTAAATCCAGACTGGCAGATGTGCACGGGGGTTATGACTGGAGTCCTGCCTTGGCTTTGTTCTGCAATTCTCTGCTTTGAGAAGAGGTTGCAGCAAAAGTCACTTTAACTGGTGGTCCCCTGTGCTGTTCCCACCATTCCCCCCAGAACAGGCAGGAAGGTCTGTGGGATTGGCTTTGAGACATGCAGAAGCAGTGAGGACCAAGTAATAGCAGCATGGCTCTTCAGGGTTGCTCGTGTTGGCAGGCCTGGCTGATAAAACCCTGAAGCTGCTTGCTGTGAGTAACACAGTTAAGATGTCCATCCCAAACAAAATGGGGAAGTTTCCTTAACTCACTTCTGATTCATAGCAAAGCAAAGCACTGATGATTAAGAAAAGGCTTTTGTCTGTTAATCATTCATTGTTGCTTTGATTCTGAGGGTGAAAGCTAAAGGTAGACAATTAGATGAGGAATTAAAGGACATATTTCTAACAGTGAGAATAGGTAATTATTAGAACGATTTACCAAGAGTTGAAGGAGTTTCTCCCTCAATTCATCACCATCTCTGGCTGTTTTATCTTCACATGGTTGATCCTTTTGACTATAGGAGAATCCCTGCACAAGAGAAAAAAATAGAGCAGCAAGTTTCTAGAGCACTTAGTTGCAAGGCAAACTCAAAATTAAAATTCCAATGAAATCATAAGGCAAATTTTATAAATAGGTTTTTGTTGTCTGTGAAGCAGTTTCTGAACTACATGTATTTTTATTTTGCTTTGTGTAAAAGGAATGAGAAGTCACCTGTGATTTCACTTTTTGCAATAGTAAAAGCTTGGAGTGGGCCTACAACACAAAAAGTCTGTCAAGGAAATTCAGAACTGTACTGCTGTGGAGAAAGTCCAGTCCTGCTGTTTGTCTTCTAATTGAACCATCTGGGACTGGCAGTAGCAGTGTATTTATGAGTGCTGTGAATTTATGAATGCTAATCACAGTATATGTGTGTTTGTGACATTTCCTTCTACTTTTACAGCAGTTACAAAAATGCATTGCACTGAAACAGCTACACCTGAAATTTTGCTCATGGAGGATTTGGGATGCACTTGCAGTACTTGTTTATTCCTAATGTCAAAAATTAGTTACTGTTACTCTTTCAGCAGTGACCTTTATTGATTTTGAATATTTACATGTACTCCATCTGTAAGCAACTGTAAGCTTTGTGGCAAGATATTTTTTTATACTGTCAGGTGGCTTGCAGTGTTCGGAATTCTTATGCTTTTTCTATATTTTTGTATCCATGCCTCATTGGGTTTGTAGAATGTGTCTTAAAAGTGATCTGAAGCTTGCCTAACGTGAGTTATTCCAAGAACGGATTGACTGACTCTTCAGAAGCAGCCATTTTTACATAATAAGTTATGACTGTAATTGTCAGGGAGATGTTTGTTAATAATCTAACTTTTGCATTTCTCTACATAATAACGTGTGTGTATCTCCTCCTTAGGAAAGACCAGAACCTCTTGTCGCCAGTGAATTGCTGGTACTTACTCCTCAATCAAGTGAGAAGAGAAAGCAAAGACCATGCAACGTTGAGTGATATCTACCTGAACAATGTGATCATGCGGTTCATGCAGATAAGTGAAGACTCTACCAGAATGTTCAAGAAGGTAATGTCTCTCCTGCAGTCCTTCAGCCAGGCTTGTAAGATGCATGAGGGAGGCAAAAGTGTCCTAATAGGTAGCATTTGAGGAGAAGTTTCAGCACACGTAGCATAAAATCTGTTTTAGCACATGTATAAATTCTTCATGACTGTTCTCACAGAGCAACTCCTTAGTGCTGAAATGCCTGGGAACCTGCTGTATACGCTGGTGACCTTAAAAAGCTGAATTGCAAATATCCAAAAGGCGGGGAAGAAAGCCTGTTCTTCTCTCAAAAGCACGCTTGTCTACCCATGCAGAAAGGAAACAGGTTTTGCTTAGGACTCCCAAAATAGTAATGCTGTATTAACGAATTATTTGTAAAAACAGTATTTCCTTGTAACTGTGTCATGAGAGAAACCGATTCAAGCCAAAGTAAGGGTGTGCCTTGTTGTGCCTTGGCATAAAGATGGTAGCGTATGCTGTGATTCTCCTAAAAGTGTTTTCTCCCCAATATTAAATATGAACATACACTTTTGATAACGTAACTACTTCTATTTAGATCATTTAAGCATTGTCTATGTGCATATTTGTCCTTGTATGTGCCTGTTATGTGTTTTCATAAACATGTACAATGTGTAAATCCCTCTTGTGCTAAGCAAGCACTCTAGGCAGCCTTAGTTTGAGATCTACGTAATGTGTTTACAGTCAGTGTTGTTATAATGTTCACAGTGGGATGCTGGTAGGCAAGCATCATACAAAAAAGAGTTCAAAAAGAATAAAGGTCAAAGAATGTAAAGTGTGTGACTAAATGATGGCAAGGGTACCAGATTAATGTTTTCATAATCGGGAACTGATTTCACATATACCTGATCACAGTCCTAGACAGAGAGCAATGGGGTGGGGAGAAGAATCATTTAGGGAGCGCATAGGAGGAAAAAAAGTAAAAACATGAATCAAATTTATTGGTGTGCATTAAAACCTGTAACAGTAGTAGAGTTGAAATTTATTGTTTCTCAATCAGTAGTGGTCTGTTCATATAATATGTCTGATGCATAAAACTGTACTTCACAAACCACTAAACTTACTGATATGGAAGTTTATTATAGAAGTTGAAAAGATAATGGGAAAAACAATTTGAGCGTGCTGCAGTACTGTCTATGTGGAGACATCACAGACTTGCTTGACGCAGTAGAAATTTTTTGGTATTGCTTCTGGAATAGTTTTTCAGTTGTTTATGTTGTATCTCAGAAATCTCTTCATCACTAGGTGTGCATTATTAGTCTAGCCTGTTTGCTTTCAGCGTAGTTCAGTTCTTTAGCACTGGAATTCTTGCTTTTCCTTCCCTTGTCTCCAGATGGACTGTACAAAAGTATCTAGATAAAGTTTTCCGTGGAGAAGTGTGTGTCCTGTTTTATTCACTCATAACTCATTAATGGAGATTGCTGCAGCTTGTCTCTCAGGAGGAGGAAAATATGTGGACGTTTTCAGTGCATTAACAGGAAGCATGTTGTCCCATCTTCCTGACAGACTTGTCTCTTTCCTCCATGTTGTTCCCAGGAACATGCAACATTTAACATTTTCTCTTTCTAGCATAGCTTCTTGAAGAAAAGAAAGCAGCTGCTCTTGCTTTTTTATTTCTAACATGGATATTCTACAGGGGAAAGAAGAGAAAGGAGATTGAGGGAGTCCTGCTGTGCATAACCTGGAACTCACATTAGTGGAGCCCAGATCCTCAACAGTCCTATCCTACCTTTCCACAGGGTTTGCCAGCTAACACTCAGCATGATAGTGTCACGTCAAACAGCTGTTAGCCAAGGTGGAGCATGGGCAGAGAGAGATCACCAAAGGCTGTGTGAAGGGATCTGAGCCAGGCTGGTAATGTGAGGGGAAGGGTGGCAGGAAGACACACGGCACCTTGGCATGGTGTAAGCGAGCTTCATGGGCACATGGCCTGAATGTGGCAGTGGTCATTCACAAGTATCAATTCTGAGCACGCATTTTCAGGACAGTCTGTCAGGAATCAATACTTGTTGGAGAAGGTTGGTATTTCCACTGAGTCCCAGTGTGCACAGTTCTTAATGTGGTGCTTGCTGGTGATTTATTTGCTGTTAGTTCCCAGCTGCAGAACTGATTATACTTTGAATGATGATGAAGCTCCACTTTCTCTTCTGTGAAAAGGGAAGGGAGTTATAAAATGAGGTGAACAATGTTGGACAGAGAGAAGACCAAGACCTGTGCAGGAGGTGAAGGTGTTAGCGAATTGTCTTGCTTTGTTGGTGAAGAACATAAGCTATCTACATCTACATTTAGTCCAAATGGGCAGCTTCAACCATAATGGTCTTTAAAGGTCCCTTCCAACCCAAACCATTCTATGATTCTGTAATAATTTCTGTCAGATGTGCATGAACAGTCTATGTCACAGACTGTCTCAGAACTGCTTAATGGATGTCCACCAGGCAACAGAAAGAGATGAGGTGCAAAACGCATGTGTCCTATATTGCAGTCCCCCTTGCAGGAGAGAGGTCACAGGAGCAAAGAGAAGGTGCACTTAGAATGAGAAAGGTGACATCCAACACTCTCCTCCATCAAAATTGTATTCTCCCTAAAAAAATGGCATGGAATTTGTTGGAGATCTGTAAACATCAAATAGAATATTTAACCAATTTCTGTCACTTTCTGTAAGTTACTTTTGAAAAAGACTGGATTTGGAATAAAATTCTGTCAGAGAGAAGTATAATCAGTCTCAATGGGTGTCATCCCTGTGTAAGCATATGGGATTTGTTCACTGTTCACAGATTTCTAATCAAGAGGCAAACCATATCGTAGAATCACAGAATGGTTTGGGTTGGAAGGGACCTTAAAGATCATCTAGTTCCAACCCCCCACCATGGGCAGGGACACCTTTCACGAGACCAGGTTGCTCCAAGCCCCATCCAACCTGGGCTTGAACACTTCCAGGGATGGGGCAGCCACAGCTTCTCTGGGCAACCTGTTCCAGTGCCTCACCACCCTCACCGTGAAGAACTTCTTCCTTATATGTAATCTAAATCTACCCTCTTTCAGTTTAAAACCATTACCCCTCCTTCTACCACTACACTCCCCGATGAAGAGTCCCTCCCCATCTTTCCTGTGGGCCCCCTTTAAATACTGGAAGGCTGCTAAAAGGTCTCCAGGTCTCCCTGGAGCCTTCTCTTCTCCAGGCGAAACAACTCCAACTCTCTCAGCTTGTCCTCACTGGGGAGGTGCTCCAGCCCCCTGATCATCTTCGTGGCCCTCCTCTGGGCTCGCTCGAGCAGGTCCATGTCTTTCCTATGTTGGGGACCCCACAGCTGAACACAGTACTCCCAGTGGGGTCTCACGAGAGTGGAGTAGAGGGACAGAATCACCTCCCTCGACCTGCTAACCACACTTTTGATGCAGCCCAGAATACAATTGGCTTTCTGGGCTGCGAGCGCACATTGCTGGCTCATACTCAGTTTTTCAACCCCTAATACTCCCCAAGTCCTTCTCCTCAGAGCTGCTCTCTATCCACTCATCGCCCAGCCTGTATTTGTGCTTGGGATTGCCCCGACCCATGTGCAGGACCTTGCACTTGGCCTTGTTGAACTTCATGAGGTTCACACAGGCCCACCTCTCAAGCCTGTCAAGGTCCCTCAGGGTGGCGTCCCTTCCCTCCAGCGTGTCAATCACACCACACAGCTTGGTGTCATCGGCAGACTTGCTGAGGGTGCACTCAATCCCAGTGTCCATGTCACCAACAAAGATGTTAAACAGCACTGGTCCCAATACTGATCCCTGAGGAATGCCACTCGTCACTGGTCTCCACCTGGACATCGAGCTGTTGACCACAACTCTTTGAGTGCGACCATCCAGCCAATTCCTTATCCACTGAGTGGTCCATCTGTCAAATCTGTGTCTCTCCAATTTAGAGACAAGGATGTCATGCAGGACAGTGTCAAACACTTTGCACAAATCCAGGTAGATGATGTCCATTTTTCTTCCCTTATCCACCAACACAGTAACCCCGTTGTAGAAGGCCATCAGATTTGTCAGACATGATTTGCCCTTAGTGAAGGCACGTTGGCTGTCACCAGTCACCTCCTTATTTTCAATGTGCCCTAGCATAATTTCCAGGAGGATCCACTCCATGATCTTCAGAGGTGAGACTGACTGGCCTGTAGTTCCCTGGTTCTTCCTTTTTTCCCTTTTTAAAAATGGGGGTTGTGTTTCCCCTTTTCCAGTCAGTGGGAACTTCCATGGATTGCCACGACTTCTCAAATATGATGGATAGTGGCTTAGCCACTTCACCCGCCAGTTCCCTCAGGACCCATGGATGCATCTCATCAGGTCCCATGGACTTGTGCACCTTCAGGTTCCTTAGATAGTCTCAGTCCTGCAGATACTTCTATACAGGAGACTGGTCATAGTGTTCTGTGAAATATGTACGCTCTCTTGTAAGTAATAAATGTAAATAATAAGAACAGTAATACTATGAAGATTTCAAAAATAAAGACTAACAAGAGCATGCTTAATATCTTACTGTAGTCTGTGGTCAAGAGCAGTAAATACACCCATCTGACACATCTGTACTCCATTGGCTCTCACAGCATTGCACATAGGAGTACTTAATGTCTTTCTAAGTAATTTCCAAATACCATCTAATCAAGCTTCTCTATATTCAGTAATTAGATCATTTAATTATATATCTTCCAGTTTATTAACCTAATAGTGTTATGCATCACTATTACCATCTTGTTTTAGTTCTCCCTCAGTCTTGCAGCAGCAGCTTCTGCATCTTTGGAGGTGCTTTAGCTCCACTTTGAAGTCTGGAGAGTAACTACACCGAGTCCATGGTCAGAGCAGTTCTCCATCGTTCTGCTCTGAACCCCCAGTCTGCCTGTTGGAGAAAGGGAAAGTGTCTCAGAGTGGATTGCCCCATTGCTCACAGGCAAGATACGGGGAGACAACAGCAAAGTCACTCTGACCTTCTTGGCTCTTTCTGCTCCCTCTTTTTTCTGCCCCTTTCTCCTCCCAAGAGGAGGAGGCTACCCATTCTGCTTCTCAATGGTAGCCCTTACTGGCTTTTTCCACCTTGCTGGTGGGCAGTAGGTTCTCAAATTAAACTTTTCCATGAAGTGAGCCCAACATTCTCTAGCAGGATACTGTTTGTATGCTGTCCTAAGATTGGCTCCAGCTTGAATTGTAGTAATAAAAAGATCAAACAATTTTCTCATTTCCTGGCCATGCGTAACAGAAGAGTGTTGTTTTGTTCCCTTCCCTGCTGATGTCTCCTATGTGGAATACAGCACAAAGTCATGAATCTGTAGCAACCCCTTTCTCCAGTCCTTCTGTAAAAGGTGTGTGCAGTACCCAATGTTGGTCTATATGAAATGTAGTGATGAGGGGTGCCTGTGCCCCTTGGTATTTGTACCTTGCCCTCGTCTCGCTGTCTGTTCTTCCTCATTCTGGTTCTTCCGTTTGTGTGCATCTATACATCTGTCTCAATTTGGATTGTTTTGGTGAAATGATCCCTATTGGATCTACCTTGCATGTTCTGATGGGCCAGCATATATTGTATTCAGGTACCTGATTGTACATGGCTTTCCTGTCTAGGCTGGCCCACTTTAACATGTAGATACTAATTATTTTTATTCTCCCAGGAGCTCTTCGTCATTCTTTTTTCCAGGTGTCAGGAACCAGCATCTGTTTAAGTATACTAAATGCAGGACAAAGATAGACTCTAGTTCAGAGATTTTGTGACATTTATTTGATGATATTATGTCAGGCCTCATACTTCCAGAAAGGCACTTAAGCTCTTCTTGCTTGCTCGCATATAAAAGCAGCACAGATTGCTGTTCATGGCTGGCCTTCATGCTGCATGTAAAATTACAAACGTAAAGTAGCAGAGTTCAAACCTTGCATGCTTGCATGTTTCTTCAGGCAGATAAGGTAGATGGCCTCATGGGGACAATTAAAGAATAAAGTAATAAAGAAAAATGTCAAGCAGAAAGGAAAAGTATTATACAGAACATTTCATGCAGTAATTCTGGTTACCCCAGCATTAATAATCAACTGTATAAACACATACCCACAAAATCCTTAAGCAGATCTGTATATTTATAATTTAGAAACATGTATTTTCTTTGGACAGAAACCATAATGAGCCAAGATGAACATATCTTCCAATGTTTACTGTAAAGATGCTGGAGAAGCCAAGCACAATAAATACTTCAGTTCCATAATCTGGCTATTAACAAGGAATATGACTACCTGCCAAATCTATTTGACGTTATGAAGATTGTGGCATATATAGAGATTTTTTGCATCGTTTTCTTAAACATTTAAAGGTTTAAAAGGATAGTACAGCTATTTTTTGCTATAGAATGGCAAGTCTGGGACAAAATTTTACTATGGGTTGGTTATGTCAGTGTTCCTGCAGCTCATGAAAGCTCCTTAAAAGAAGGGTTTGCATATCACTTCCCCCAGGGACCGGCAGCAAACTCATTTAAAAGCAATAGTCACAGAATATTTTCCCTAAATGATGTAACTGATAGTAGCATCGTGTGTGCTAAATACAAGACACTAAAGAGTTCTAGGAAGAACTGAACCGCCTCTTAAATTTCAGTAAAAGAACCAAAAGAGTAAAGTTTGGGTGCCCAATTACTCTCTAACTGAAATGGATGGAAAAATTCTTACAGACTTCAATGAAGGGGTATTGATGTGGAATAAAATTTTAAGTTTCTCAGACATTAATCCATAAATACAAATCTTGATAACATCAGTAGGACCACTGATGTGTTGACAGTTGAGCACATACTGAAAGGGTGGTTCAGGTACACTTACTTGTCTGTTGTATCTATCCTACTACGAGGTAAAAAAATACGCTACTGTCTCTCTTAATGCTTTGAACCAGATTAGTAACATATATAATATTTTTAGCAAGAGTTTGCATGTGCGCTAACATTTTTATTATATTCTTTGTTCTTTTGCTTAATAGATGCTAATACATTTCTCTAAGTCATAGTGAATAAAGAAGCACTTCAGTGACTGTCAGGTTTTAATGGCCTGATTAGAGCTATCTACTCAGCTCCAGGAAAATGTGTGCTGCATCTTGCATTCCGTTGTTTGGCTACCCTGAGGATAGGCTCCTAAAGGAGCACACCATTCAAACGTGCTGAACTATTGCAGGGACTAGGTAGCCTAAAAGAGAAATAGAAGAGCCATTAACCACTGAAAATAAATGCACTTCTTATCTGGTGCTCAAACATGCTCTGTATTACACACTAAAAGCTGTATCGCTTGCCACTGGAGTCAGTATTTCTTGATCTTAAATGCTAGTGTAAAATGTGTTTGTTCTTGAAAATAAATCCCTTTTATACTGCTAAGGTTAACCAAATGTCTTGATTTTTATTGGACAATTCCTACAAAACCTTTCATCAGAAAGAGGCAGCAACTAACATGTTATCCATCACTACAGGCACCCTCTGCAGGCTGGAGTCCCCAGCTGAGCTGGTGCCAAGGATGACTCATCTGTGATCCTGTGGTATTGCTAGGCTCTCTTCCTAATTTTTGCTCTTTTTGCTGATTGCCTCCCTTCCTATCTTTTTGCTCTTCATTTTAAAGCCTATTGTCCTTTCCTAAAAACATCTCCCTCTTTCCTCTACTGTGATCCCTTCCATTCACTTTCAAATTTACCATTGATCAATGTGTCGTCTGGCAAAGATCATGTATGCATGGTAGCCAGTAAATCCTGAGGGCTGGACCACTTGTGTTTCAGTGCTGAACAAAGAAAGCTCTACAGGAGCAAAGAGAAGAAATGGGTCCTAGAAAATAGTGATCATTCCCTGAATCGTCAACTCATCTGGATGTCGAATATTTGCATTAAGGTGTACCTGAAGAGCAGAAAAGGAAGGTGTGTCTTCCAATGAACTGCTGTGTGCTTTGCTTACAACAAAATCTGCAAAGGGTAAAGAGAAGATTGATTTGGGATCTTCTGTCTCACTTTCTCAAACAAACTTTTGCACTGCCAGGTTAAGGCATGCTGCTTTAGGATTGGTGTTGCTGTATTTAGGGCTTGAATTGCCATCAGCTTTGAGATGGTGGTGACCAACAGTTGAAAGGGATAAATTGCTTGAAGCTGGAGTTCATCTACAGTTTTTTCCCACATGTATATGCTTTCATCTTTCAGTCTTAATGTCAACCATCTTATTTGTATGTTTTGTCCTTCTTGCTGCTAAAGTAATTTGAAAACCAGACCGCTCACATTCAGCGCTAAAGAAGCAGCTATCCAAGAGGAGACAGGTGGCCTCTACTTCTTGGAGCTTTGAGGAGATGTGTAAGCTGTGTCAGAGCTGCACTGCCGACTTTTAAAGGCAGGGTGCCAATGTAAAGCAATGAAAAGCAATTCAGAATTTTTGCTAAAGCTTTTACTGTGTTTCCCTACAGCAGCTTGCAAATCTGCAATCCTTTTCCAATTCTTTACAAGCTCTCTGTGCAGTTACGCATGATGAATTTTTGTCCTTAATATTAGATTATAATAGTCTGATATTTGCAAAGAAATGGAAGTAGTAAGGCTTACATTCTAGATACTTCAGTAGTAGAGCATACCTCATGAAAAACACCAGACTTCGAAAAGTGTAAGCAATAAGGAAAGTTTCATAGTAGTTCTGTGTGACTCTGCTTCAGAGCATCTGTCTCGCTGTGGCTTAGCTACTACAGCTAATGCCCTTGGGAATGCAAGAATTTCACTGAAATTTCTAGCTTCTTGTTGGTTAAAAATCATCTTGCATGTAAAGGTTGAAGTGAATACTGATAAGTGATATGTCAGCTTCCTTAAAATACTGCCCAGAGTTAGGAGTATGACAGTAGGAATAGGAGAAAAAGAATCAAAATTTTCTCTTCCAGCTACTGTATGTGTCTGTTTCATTCTCCTGGAAGACGCAGTGGGTGGGATGTGTGGCGTGGTTCCTCCTCGTACGTGGGTGTTGCACTGGAAATTCTCATTCAGAAACCATTATTTCTGCAGGTGTTTTAGTGATGGCCAAGTATGTGTTAGCAGCTTTGGAGATGAGTTGTCCCTGAGGATTTTCCTTTGGCTTCTATGCAAATATGAAGTACTTCTCATAGCTAAGGCCATTATCTATCTTGAAGTTGGAGTTTTTAGAAGCCAGGCAAATTACCAACTTATTCACAGGAAAAAAAGCTGACACTTCTAGCATGGATGTTACAATGCTGAGCATTGCAGAAGAAATGTAGCCGGGCTGTTTGCCAAGTCCCGTAGCTCTATTCTATCGCTGTTTTCCACAGGCTATGGTACAAATGCCTTCAACTCTTGCACAGTAGCCACAATTTTTATCTGATTGAACTGCTATGGACAACTAAGGAGTATGTTTGAATGAGACTACGATTAAATACTCTTATTTTGACATACTTGCTTTCGTTACTAACTACTGCTAAGCATTTCTTTATTTTTCTGGGTCAGAATGAAAGTAAAGATACAGTCCAGAAAAGCTAAACAAAGCTGTTTCAGCAGCCCACTCTGCGGAATATTATGCAGTTGGGTATCTGTTTCAAAGGCACCACAATTATTTCTTGCGTAAATATTTAGATAGTTGCATGTGCTGAGAAACAAAGGCTATTCTATATGTAAAATTGGGCAGGATGTCCCTCTAGAATATCACATTCCACGTGGTTTAGTTTTTGTATATATCATAGAAGTGATAAAACACTATGCAGTTTGTTCCATTAAAAAGGCTTCTAACATTAATCCTGAACTTCCCCCTTTGTGTTGGCACCTAATTTCCTGATGCTTCATAGGACACTCTCTCAAATTACTCCTGGGCTTCCTTTTAGAAGTCTTCTGTCCAGATGTTATCTGTCCTACCTCTGCGTCTCTGAATCATTATTTTTAGTGCACTGTAAGTCTGTCAGAACGGTGTCTTTGCAAGCAACGTTGCATTCACTGTCTAGGATGAACAATGAGTACGAATATCAAGAAACAAATGTACGTTGCGGTTTTTGCATGCCTTTTTTCTAATGATTCCTCTTTAATTACAGAGCAAAGAGATTGCGTTTCAGCTTCATGAAGACTTAATGAAAGTTCTTAACGAGCTTTACACAGTAAGTACAGTTACTTACATAGTTTATCTTATACGAATTCCATATTGGACTTTTTCTACAAGCTTTAAGTATCCTTTTACGTAGCAAGTTACCCCCCAATGGAGATGCTTATTTTTGTCTTTTTACACAAGTCTAAACTTTTATCTTTTGGAAAGACTACTCACTTGTTTGCAACAGATATGCTAATGCTTTCAGGATTACTCTTTACTTTCAACCCTTTTTCCCCCCAGACTATGCTAAGACAATTTATTCTAAGTTTTGTTGATTAACAGTGAGGCATTTCTATTCAGAGCTTACCAGAGCAAAGCTTCTTCCTTTTCTGCCTTGTTTTTGTCCATACTGCCATCTGCTTGGTTTGACTCATGGACTACACTCAGTAAAAATCGGTAAATGTTACTTACGTGCCCTCTGCTCTCCCTGGCTGGGATAAGTAAATAATGAAAAGAAAAACAGAAAAATGGGGGGCTGTGTAGGCTTTCCATACCATTCAGAGAGGTCAAGAAAAAAAACACTCTAAGCATTCTAGCAAGCTGCTGCTAACCCATTAGCAAAATCTGAGAGAAGGTAGGACTGAACTTCTTTTCCTCTTTGAAACTCATCTATAGAACTTGTTACTAGAGGATGAGGTCTTGTCTACCTAAAAAACATTTCCCGATATATATTTGAGGGGATATGATCTGAGAAAGAACAAACCAAGAGTTACTCTTTGTTTTAAACATAGCTATACAGTGAAGCGGAGCTGGTGACATCCACCTCTTATAAAAGTCTGTTGATTCCTGATGGTTGAGGAAGGTGTACATCTAAATTCTCCTTTCTGTCTGGAAAAACTGAAACATCTATGCTCCAGTACCCTGCATAACAGTCTCTAGACTGCTCCCTTCTCTATCCTCAAGATCTGGGGGACCAGGAAAAAAAAAACCACAATATCTATATCAAGAAACAATTTGTGATTTTAATGAAGTTCAGGAAAATATCAGAGACCAGCTCTCCTCATGGAGAGATCAGTCGAACATTACTTTTGTACATCTTGTCTGTTTTTCTTTTGACCTAGCTAAAAATTGTGCACCCATCAGTTGGTGGGTTGAAGAACATTTGAACTCAAGAACAACTTAGGGCAAAAAGAAGATCCAAAGAAACTTAGACCTGTCTCACTGTCCTGGGTTCTTTTGGATTGTAGTTATGATCACGGATTCCTAAAATCTATCTAAACCTTTTTTTTTTTTTTTTTTTTTTTTTTTTTTGAGGGCTTTTCTTCGGGGCTTTTTTTTTCTGAAATCACTGCTGATTTTGTAGGGTGCAATACTGCAAAACCTTGTTGGCTCAGGCCTGTAGTCAGTGAAGTATGCTGGGATCAGCTTCTGCAAAGTAATGATAGCCGCAGACAATTCACACCGCTGCAGGGGGTCAGCGACTGTAGGAGCCGTCGCACAAGTGGGGCTTCAGTGGTGAGTAAGCCCTGAAGATACAGTCTTGTTTCAGTTGAACAGTTGCGTAACTCCAGTGCCTGGTGAGGCGTGGGATTAGCGCCCATGCTCCCAGGGTAGGAAAACAGTGAAGCATCTGCTGAAGTACTTTGCTGAATCACCAGTGAAAATCTGCAGGACTGGATTTTGGCATTTTCACTCCTCCTCTTCACGCTGGTGCTATATCTTCCCACTGATGGCTACAGATTTATTCGGATATTAACTTCCATGTTACGGCTTCCAGTGAATGCTGATTCCTTTCTCAGAATTTAAGGTTTTTGTAAAATACGAAGTTTTTTGAAGTTAGTAGAATACAGAGCATGTGCACAGTTTGATTTAAGTTACTGTTGCAGGATGGTTTCTTGGGATGGAATTTACTTCACCTAATTTTTGGGCATCTGCAGCATAGGTACAAATATTTTAGCTTGCCACCTGGCTTCCAGTTATAGTCACTGAAGATCTAATATGGGGAGATCAGACCCCTTTGTGTGATCAGGTGCAAGCATCTGCTTCAGATGAAATGATCTACACCATTAACTCCATTGTCCAGCTTCTCATTGATTGCAAAGGAATTGGTCAGCTGTAGATGCCCACATTTAGCCAGATACAACCCAGGCTTAGTAGTAAAGTGACAATATGGTGCAGAATAGCATCAGTTCCACTGATTGCATCTTTAGAATGATAATCAGCATATCTGTGTAATATATGTGCTTGTGTACGTAAAGGTAGAAAGATATCTAGACACACAGAAACCTCATGCATAGGTTTTTAATTCTGTGTGACATTTGCTGTTCACGGGATAAGATCACAGTGGCTTTACCAAGACAAGTATCTACAATTTTAAAATCCAGAAGGTATGTTTCTCTGTCATGTACAAAAAGGAGAAGTCAACTTCCTCTTTGCCCCATGATCTATGGAAAGAAAAAAAAAATTCAGTCTTACTACTGAGAGATAAATCTTTGTGTCCAAAAGAAAGCAAATTAATATCCAAGTCAGTGAATAATATACTAATATTGAAGTCTCTCCCTATTACTTGGTTCTGGTTTTTTTAAAGGAGTGGTATGTTCATGAAGTATAACTGTTAAAATGTGAAGCCTTACTGGGGTTTAAATACCTGTAAAGCCTTTGAGTGAGGGGAAGGTATCAGAGCTTTAAATGAACTGAAGGTGTGTGTGAAGAAGGGTTTAATAACATGCTTCCTTCTTACCATCATTCCTTATCTTACAGGAAAGGTTTGTAAATTAAGATCGCCCTCCAGAAATAAAAAACAAACAGTTGTACATAAAAGCGTGTTGAAGAGAATGAGAGAAGAGAATTAAAATCACTAAAAGCTAAAATAGTACGAAGTGTTTGTGCTGAAGCACAGGTGTAGAGTCAATGTGAAGAAATTGCACGTTTTATTTGTTACTCCTTAACATTCTCAGATGAGGAGTGGCTTCCTTAGGCAGACCTATTCAGGTACACACACCTGCAGCTCCACAGAAACTCTTTCAAGCAAACACATTGTTCGCTCCACTGACAAGGTTTAAGACATTACTTGCCTGGATTTCCATAATGCTACGGGGTCAGGGGCTGGATTAAATGCTTGTTTCAAACGCAAATGATGAGAGGCTCTACCCACCCATCTCTAGCATGCCAGCCAGACCTTAGGTTTCACCGCACCTGCTTTCAGACTTTTCGAGCACCAGGTGTCTCGAACCCAGTTTATCTAGAATGATCTAGAATAAATTGGATGTTTAAAGGGATTGCTACTGGTTTCGTCCAAATATTTTTAATAGATGAGTTCTAACACAGCTTACTAAGTATCGGAATACCAGCTGACTTTTCTTCAGGTGACAGCACTGTATGAGGAGTCCTAGTCTTCTGTATCGTAGAAGGTGCCAGAAAAAAACGCGACTTTGGGACCCATCTCTGAAAATCTAGTCTTGCACTTCTGCCTCAGAAAATCCTTTTTAACCTGTTCATAGGGCCAGATCTAAAACCTGCTGTAGTTAGGGAGTTGTGTCTATTGGTTTTCACGGTTTTTAGATCAAATAAGTCAATTAGCAGTGCCGTAGAGTTTGCAAAGAAGAAACTGTTCTAAGAGGAGAAAGTAAGAAATCACTGAGGAATTGAAGAGACATGCTACGTTCCTCTAAGAGTGCATTATGAAGATTTTTCAATTTGAAAAACTTTCTGCTCAAAGATATTTTTTAACTTGTGGAAGTTTGAACCTCTGCCTTTTGAGAGAGAGAGAGAGACTAGCAGTCTGGCTGCTTATTTAATGTGGAAAAGCTCAGAACTGCAATGAAATGTCAAAAAAATAAAATCAGACACTTTGGAGTATTAAATACCTAATATTTTTTTAAAATGCACACTAATAAGAGACCTTTCTTCTTGCTTACACTTTATGCAATTAATTCCTTTTCCCGATTTCGTTACTAGGAATTGTCATGGAAATAGGAGATTCGTACCATAGGTCTTCCTTTACTCCCTGGGAGTAGCTTAGCTTGTGTTGACTTTGGCTTGTGCCATCCTCATTAAAATTGCACATCATGTACAGGATTGTTGAAAAAATAAGAACAGAAGCAGGTGAACTGAGGCTTCAGAAGATGTTCTAAGAAACTGTGAGCAAAGCAGGCTTACTTTGCTGGAATAGTCAGAATCCTGTAAGGGAAACTTTACTTTTTCATTTTCCATCTCTTTTACATAGAAAAGGTTTTCTAACACATTATGGTACATATTCATATATTTTCTACATGTTACTCACATGACTAGTGAAAATGCATTTTAAGACTATTGTCAATTCTCAGTATTTTGTGCAGTGGTTCTTAAATTATGACTCAAAACATCATGCTAGAAACAATTAAATGGCTAAGCTTCAGTCTGTATCTTTGCAAGTTCAGATGATATAAGTAAATGATGAGTGGTGAGTACTTTTAATTATGCATGGATTCTCCCTGGCTGTGTCAGCCAGTTAGTATTTCAG
Source organism: Pandion haliaetus (assembly GCA_013401275.1). Lineage (NCBI taxonomy): Eukaryota > Metazoa > Chordata > Aves > Accipitriformes > Pandionidae > Pandion > Pandion haliaetus. The sequence continues at coordinate 109,861 of VYZV01023893.1, forward strand.
GTCTGCAGCATCCCAGCTGCTGCATTGCTCTGTTACTCCTCTCCCTATTACACTTTCAGCCAATGTAGACTAGTAATTAGTCCCATTTTTTATGTACGGATATAAGCTGTTGAAACTAGGGCAAGGCATACCTTTTGAATGAGTGGGGATGGGGAAAGAGGAGCCTGGTTAGTTGTGTGGGGTCACAGAGAGGAGGTTATTGCCTGACAATTGCAGGAAGAAAAGTTGCTCAAACTGAAAACTGCAGGTTTGGGTTGGTGGTTTTTTTTGTGAACTGAGAGATTTAGAAACCTTCTTACATGTTGATTTAAGGAGACAAGAGATTATTGGTTTTACAATAGATCATCTTTGCAACAGGGAGAGCTCCCCAGTCAAACTCTTGTTCCATTTCTCTGGAAAGCTAAAATATCTTGTGTTACCAGATCAAATTGTGGAATATGACAGTAACATCTGAGTGATTGGGAATGGTAGGAAACAGAAGGTAGGCAAAGTCTTTTCTTGCAATGGAGGGAGGAGTCCACTGCATTTATTTAGGGCTGAGGGCATATTCATAAATGACCTCTAAAGGAGTCGGGGGGGGGATCAATGAACATGAGTTTGCTAAAAATACAGACCTGTTCTGGTAACAAGGATGAGGGTGAATGGTGGAGAAAAGTGATGCACATCACGAAAATACATCTTCATGTCTCCCACTTGGCTTTCCACATTACTGGCACCATGCTTTTCAAAAGCAATACAAATGCAAGGCTTTTAGAAAAATGAGAAAGTATGGACAGTCCAAAGCGAACAATTTAATATTAAACAAGACAGTGCTGGTGTGCTGCTTGCATTTTCCATTGCTTTATCTTACTCTTTAAAAATCTTGGCTGTTTAATTTCTCAAGGCAGTTGCTGCCAGATTTTTCTTTTTTCTTTGCTGAAGTAACACAGAATCTGGATTCTCTATAGAAAAGTTAAGTCAAATTTACTGTAGCACACCAGAGATCTGAGAAGGTGAAATCGGTAATTCTGCATTGGTAGTAATATATCAGTGCCGGTTCCTGGAACCACATCAGAGGTTGGTTTGGAAGTGAACAGGATGCTGAAAACAGCTAATACTGAGCCTACTTAACTGCTACAGGCCACTGAAGTAGTAAAATTGGCATAAGATTTTACTTATTTCTTGAGGAAAGTACTAGCTAACCTGATTTAATGAATACCTTGTAACTCCACCTCCTGACAGGAATTCATGACTTAGCAGAGACAATTCTGAAACAGTTTAAACATGGTAATTGCAACAGGGATGAACTACTGCTCCATTAAATGCCTATTTCTTAAGAAACACTATGAAAAAGCCCTTAATTATGCAGTTTTATTATAAAAATAAAGCACATGGTAACACATGGTAATTCCAATATATTTTAACTTTGTAGCATTCAGTCTTAGTACGTTGGGTTAAGAAGCTTTCTAGAAAAGCAGTATGTGTGTAGAAAAGAAAAGCCAGTGCCTTGCTACAGGAATGTTCCTCTCTTGTAGCCCACAGAAGTACAGCACTAATTACTGTCTTGTTGATGGATTTGCCCAGATAACAACTGTGGGTTTAAATAATTATCTAAGGGTTTACTCTAATGTGCCCTTCCCTGTGATAAGTGCTATCTTCTGCCCTAAGCCTACTTGTTGAGCTCTTATGAATGATGCTGAAAATTTGGCACGCAAAATGAGACGTTTATATCACTAAGTGAACAGTCTGTCACCTACAAGTGAGAGAGTACATAGTTTGGGTAGCATAATCTTGTTCATCTCCTTGTAGTCTGACTTAGTTATCTGACAGAAATCTGTATTTTACATCACTGGATCTGCAGAATAAACCTGCTAAATTAATAGGAGATAAACTCACCGTTTAATTTTAGAAAGGGAATAGAATGCTTGTTCACTAGAGCACAGAAGTGCAGTATATGTCCTGATGACAGTTCAGCATCTGGAAAATTATGACCTT
>VYZV01023893.1:111857-171761 GCA_013401275.1 Pandion haliaetus
TCGGTCTTTTCAGTGCATACTTGATGGCTGATCAATAAGCACTTTGGGGTCTAATTAAAGTCAGTTCAGTGATGGATACTCTCACAGGGTAGTCTGTTGTTCAACAGTTTAGTGGACATTTGAGAAGCGGTATTGCTTATTTCATTGGATTATTTGTCATTTGAATAACAGATCTGTGGATCTGTTACATATTCACAGATTGGAGATCTGTGGATCTCAGAATTCTTCATACAGGGAGTCTATTTACAACAATCAGGCAAGCCTGTTACTGTCTTTTACACTATCTAACAGTCTTTTTAAAAACTCCCGGGAGAGAAGATGGTATAACATTAACGGAGAGAGTCATATATGCAACTTAGCATGCAAATTCTAAGCTAATTTGTTGAGGAAGCATGCACTGAAATACTTGGAAGCCAAATCCCTAGCTTTTTCCCATTTATTTTCCATATGTCTGTCTAATGCCTTCTCAAGTTAAGTTTAGCTGCTGCAATATTGGCTCTTAAAACACATTGACAAATCATGAAAAAGGCTGGAGCTGGCAGCTTTCCCCAGAGGCTTGCAAAATAATGATGTCACTAGTGCATGAGATAAGCAATGCTGTCAGCATAACAAACTGGACCCGCGTCAAATGCATAGGCTGATCACTGCTCTATACATAGTCTGTATTGATTTCTAAACCAGCATGGCTCGGGTAGGACAGACTCTGACTGTTCTCCAGCCCTGAATATACTGCCAAAGGGAGGGCTTCTTTTTCAATTTTAGTTATCTTAGGAATCATTTGTACCAAGAACTTGTGCATTTTTTGCGAGAACATGGGTTTCAGCTAGACTTCTTGGTTCTCCATAGAGACTATGAGCTCCATGTCGTCCTCACACAAAACTTGACTTTCAATTGGTGTATAGTGAGACACTCTGGATTTGGTAGCACATGCTGTAAGCAGGCAGTGAGAGGAAGAAAATACTTTTCAGTGATGTGAGGTTAGTGGAGTCAGCGTGGAGGCATGTGAGCCTCTTGGTGAGAGCTGGTAGTGATAGACTTGTACTCCTTCACTCAACAAAGAGGCAAGCTGAAATGTCACAGCTGCTGCACAAAGACATTTATGTCTAGTCCACTGGGCTACATGGCACTCAGGAAAAAAAATGCTTCAAAAACTTCAGTGCTTACTGCTTTTGTCAAGCAGAACAAATCCTTGCTTCACCACTTAAGTCAGATGCTTTGAGATGTGCTGTTAGGAAACTCTGAGATAGTATTGTTCCCTCTTTGCTGGCAGAAAAACTGAGCGAGTACAAGAGAAAATAACTTTCCAAACTGGTAAGACACATGAGTTAGCCTTGTCCCACCAACTAAAAAATCCTCTGGAGCTGACACAGAACAAAAAATTAAAAAAAAGCAAACACCTCTAGACTTCTGTAAAGAAGCACTCAAAAGATTGAATAAAAAGGGCAAAAGAGAAGGGCACAACCTTGTTTTTAATTTCCTTTTCCCATAATTTTTAATAGAGCCATATCACTTTCTGTGCTTCTCAGGTTTGTTTTATAAACCATTTCTTTAAGAAGGGCATTTCTTCTCTTTTCAGTAATTATTTCCATGTGGCTATGCGAGTTAGACTCCCTGGGTACAGATTATCGACAACTTTAGAAATGCCTTTGGTAACAGTGCAGGACACAGGGAGCTGAACGTGCCCTTTGGTTAAGCTGAGAACTGTGCAGATCTTGGCTCTACAGGCCTGCCTTCTCTTCCCAGCTTGGCTTGCTTTGTCTTAGGGTTTTTGCCTCCTCTATGTAGACTGTGAGCTGCTGGGGCAGTGGCTGTTCCCGGCGGGTGTAGGCAGTGCTCAGGCCGGCAGCTCTGCACTCTGGTCAGGCCTTGAAGCACGACTGTGCTATAAAATAGCAGCAGCAATAGCACTAAGCCCTGCTCTGGGCAGTTTGGGTTTTTTCAGCAGAGCACTGCAAACATTTGTTTTTAAAAATAAAACCAAGACCACTCTTTTTGGTGCATGGCTCCAGCTGTTTTACCTTACTACAGGAAGTTAGTGAAGAGTTGCCAGTTTCATTTTTAGTATCGATCCTATTTCAGTTCTATCAACAGCATGGCATCAGTATTAAATAGTGACATACACAGTTATGGCGTATAACATACATGGTTATGCAAAATTGCATCTCTCTAAAAGCTTCTTTCTTTCTCTTGCACAAGACTTTGAATATGCATCAGTTCAGCCATCACCTGACATGGCATGCAGTTGGTTTGTGTCGATCGACGCTAAGCCACGCTGCAGTGAATTTGCACTATCTAGCTTTAGCATCCCCAGTGTTGCCACTCTCTGGAGGCTCCTTAGGCTGGCTAACTACTCAGTTACAAAAAGTAGTCCTCTCCCTAGGGAATATTTCAAGGCGGGTGCCCAAACTAGTCTGTCTCCTCCATGGGTCACGCAAAGCTCTGCTGAAGGAGGAACAGCCTGTTTGATTCCTTCTGGCTGTGTCCTTCGGAGGAAATGTGATTGGCTTGCATGGCCTCAGCCCAAAGATAACATCTGCTGGCGAGAGCTCAGGCACTCTCTGAAGAGGAAAGGAGCCGCCGGCCGCCTGAGGATGCCTTCCTGCTTTGTTCCTTGCTTGAAACTTAAGGCAACAACAAAAAAAACCCAAACAAAGAGAAGAGGTCCTGGGGAAGGTGGAAAGAGGCTTTCTTTGCTGGAGGTGGGCAGAGACAGCCCTCCCCAGCAGAGGTGGGTCATTTGTGGTTGCTTGCTGCCCACTATGCAGCATTCAAGCTGAGGCTTTTCTTGCTTGAAGAAGAAAGGGAGGACTGGGCTGAACCAGTCCTCCCTCTTTGTGGTCTGTGCAAGCACATATTTGCAGGCTGGCGGCCCAAGCTCTCTTGGCTGCAGAGCCAGCATGTGTGTAGAGGGAAGATAATGGTATTAACTGAGGGGCTACGGGGAAAGCATCCTCACAGCTTATTTAGCAGGTGGCTCCTTCTCTGGCTCTCATCTGGTTTTACGTTGTGCGCAATCTGCAGGCTGCGCAGTTGGGAGCCATTTCTTCCCAGGCCACGGACGGCCATCCAGCTGGCTGGGGATGTGCTCCCAGACCAAAGCTGCCCACTGCCTCTGCTTCCTTCCCCTTTCCTCAGTGCTGAAGGGGTCTTTTTGCTTTCAAATGTCCAGTGTCCACGGCCGAGCTGTTAACTTAGCCCTGAAGAAGTCAGATAGATACGGCACTGATAGAGATTTAGTTTTATTGCTCGTTATTTCAGGTTTTCATTCAAAACAAGAATCCTGAAGTTTAATAAGAAAGATTTTGCTCTTTCCTTTCAGAGCAATGAAAAAAAAAATCCCTATTAGGCTACTAGTAAATAAACCAGAAAAGAAAAATGCAACCAGAAGTCCTCAATCTCTGTTGGCAAAGAAACTTATCCAAGGTCCATGTTTATAAGAGAACATTTTACTCAAAGATTTTTCTGTAGGCACCTTTATGTTTTCATTTTCTCCTAATTCTCCTTTGACTCTTGTCTTTTGCAGGTCATGAAAACATACCACATGTATCATGCAGAGAGCATCAGTGCAGAAAGCAAACTGAAGGAGGCAGAGAAGCAAGAAGAAAAACAGATTGGGAGGTCAGGTGACCCCGTTTTTCATATTCGACTAGAAGAAAGGCACCAGAGACGGAGCTCTGTGAAAAAGATTGAAAAAATGAAGGAAAAAGTAAACAGTCCTTTTATTTAGCTTCATTTGAAATAAATTCAGTGCATTTCTGACATTCTTTAGTGTGATACTAGACAGAGAAGTCCAGCTGGGAAATAAAATTAAACAAGGTACACATAATAAACTAGCAGTGGGTTATAGATAACTTAATTGCAGTGCAGCGAAGGGAATACTTTATTTCCAGTGTAACTCTTACTACATGGGTTGTCACATTTGAAACAAAATACTAAGTTGTCACTCTGTATTACATGTTACATGCATAACAGGCTGGCAATTAGGATCCTTTCTTGATAATGGAATGTATTCTTGAATTGTTACCATTTTTGCTACATACCAAAAATGAAGTAATTCAAATACATTAATATACAATCTCTTTCCTAGCGTCAAGCAAAATATTCTGAAAACAAGCTGAAATCTATTAAGGCCCGTAATGAATACCTGCTCACCCTTGAAGCAACCAATGCTTCTGTTTTCAAGTATTACATTCATGACCTTTCGGATTTAATTGATGTAAGTATTGGCACATTTGTTTTTATATTTATTCCATTCAGGAATAATGTTTGGGGTTGGTTTTTTTTTCATTTTCAAAGCGAATACATTAGTCATATGGCTTGCCTTACAAGATGCTTATCATTTATAATGTTGTATGGTATAATCAGCAGATTTTCCCTTTAGCTTTATATTTCACAAAATAAGGTGCCAATAAGATGCTGAACCCATTCCTTTTAAGTTAGAACATTATGTTTTCTCCCCGTGTGGCAAGAGAAAATATGACAGGAGTAACACAAAAAAGGTAGACATTTCTATTTTGTACTATAAAAGGATTTCTGGGGTACAAATATTTTTTACAAGATAAGCTTCTTAAGTGGGCATCTAATAATGGTATTTTAACTGAAAAGAGGGCATTTCCTCTGTGTCTTCAAAATCATTTAGTTTCATTCATTTAGTCATTGAATCAAATACACAGTGCTTTTTATTTTATTTCATGTAGTTTGCAGAATAGACACAATCAGTCCTGTGCTCTGTACTGTCAACGGAATTGTTACTGATTTTCATTAAGTTATTCCTGTGAGAACATCCTAGGAGAATGAGGTTGTACACTGATGTGCACATGTACCAGCATTTCGTCTCCAGAACCTGAATTACTGACATTTTTAGATGATACAGAGGGAGGATCCCGCACTCTATCATGTCCCACTCTCTTTGTAAGCTGACCACATATTTGACAGAGGAAATTTGGAGGCAGCAAACACAAGCTCAAGAATACTCATTCACTAGCAATGTAGTGCTAAATAAGTCAGTGGGTACACCTCTGTGGCCCATGTGAAATGCTAGATATTTGAATATGTTTTCTACTGCAACAATAGCGTTAGTTATTTACAAGAGTAAATAAGATTCACATACCGTCGTTTCTGGTGGGATGTTCATCACAAAGATAAGCCAGCTAAGCTCTGGTTCGTAATATAGTATAAATTAATGCAGCATTTGACAAGAGGTTTCTCATTTCTACTGCCTGGAGAAGCAAAGCTTGATAGAGAAGCGCAAAAATGCCTTCTTGAGATGAGTGGACTAAAATAGCTGCATATGTGTGTTTTATTGTATGTTTTCTAAATACTGAGAGTAAGTTTTCTTTGACATTTCTGTTTTCCTGTAATTTATAAAATATTGCCTGATTTTGTTATAACTTTTACCTTTTCCCTTTCAACATTTTTCTCTGCGAATGGTTTTGCTCCTTTTTTTTCTTGCTTCTTTCTTATAAGAGAAGGTGATGTATCTTTTTTGTGTTTTCAGTGTTTCTGGCTGTCTCTATCTCAACATCTCTTTTCTTCCTCTTTCCTACTCACTGTTGCATGTCTTCTCTCTTCTGATTTCTTCTGGTTTATTCAGCTGTATATTGTCCCTGTCTAATCTAGATCCATGCACCTGCACATCCTGCTCCACACACCTGGCCTGCCCAAGCAATGGAAACATTTATCAGGGTCCCAACAGATAGATGATCAGGGCAAAAAACTAAGGACAAGCAGCATACCTGCTAGGGAACGCCCCGACTGAGAAGTTGTCCCTATGTAATGGATCATTTTCCTGATACTGCTTAAAGGATGATGGATTTTTAGCTTCTAGTTAGGGCATGTCAGGTAAAGGTGAACTTTATGAGTTCTTCCCGGCTGCTGGAAGGAGAGGTCCCTTTCCCTCTGTTCCCAGCACCCGTACCCCTTCAGAGGCTGGAAAGATGCTGATTTTGTCTTCTCTCCTGCCTTCTCTTTTGGAGCTCACACTTCCCAGTGAATGTCTCCGGTGCGTGTTTCTACTTGGTCAAAACTTTCTCAGGTTGGAAAATGCACCTGATTTTTACTCATTTCATCGATGTCCCCAGATGCTGCCATAGCAGTGAAAGCTGAGGGGAAGAACCACAGGCCTGGAGCTTCGCAAAGAATTGCAAGGAGAAGCAAAGTGAAGCGCTCTCTGCATATATATACAAAGACGACACTCTTTGGAATTACTGTTTGAGCAGATATTTACACAACCATGAAGACTAGAGCTTTCTAACTGCTAGTTTTTAATAGAAATTTACATTCTACAGTATTTAGTAATGCGGGAAAATAATACCTGCTTTGCATGGCTTTTTCCAAGCCATGGACCAATGTAGACGATAACATTCTTTTGGCAGTATGGCTTTAGAAATTACTCTTCCCTAAGGAATTTACATGGAAAGTCTAGCTGCCCTTCGCATCACTGTTTTGTAAGAGTAGGCTGTAAACGTGTGCAACCAGAATTTGCTTCAGAGCCAATTTAATCCGATTGTGAGCTTGATTAAATGAAGTGTCTTTCAGACATTTGTATTTAATCGGAATATGCTGTAAAGGCATTGGTATCTAGAGACAGTGTTTACTACTTGACAAAGGAAACGCTTTTTGTAAATGCAAGAGTCTTGGCAAGATTATGGAATTATATCATTGGAATGTGCGACATGCTTCCCACTGGCCATATGTTGCAACAGTCCAGACTATCTCATTCTGTAAATCTATTAATGTCATGGTACGATTTGGAGTTTTCAGAGCGGTGGTGGCTAATTCATTCTTTGCCCTCTCTATTTTGTCCCCATCTGCCTGCCTGACTTTCTGTGTTTCCCTGAACTCTCTCTGTCTTTGCCTGTACAGAAGGGGATTACCTCTTCTCTGTGTCTGAATTCCAGTTAACATGGAAGGGATTTATATCTCCCTGAGCTGTTGGTATTGCCCATAAATGAAACTGAATGTTTTCCTACGTTACTGAAAAATATGTCTGATAAAAATCAGATAAATAAATGTTTGAAGAAACGCAGTGAACTGTTTAATACATTTTTTTGTAACAAGATTGGGGAGGTTGTGGGGCTATTTTTTTTTACAAAAAAAACCCCAAAATTTTTCATTGGATTCCACTACATTTTCCATTTCTGAGGCTCATATGGAAAATCCTAAATTGCAGTTCCTCAGCTGAACTCGGTCTGAACTGTTCAGCTGCTTCATTTCATTATCAAAGCTCAGGGCTTCTGACTTAAAATGGTGATGTGTTGTTCATCTTAAGCTCTTGTGATAAAAGCAAGATAAAAATATTGCTGGAGTCTTAGCTGGATGTTTTAATGCATTGAGTGAGCTGAGGGTTGGGACCAACATTTGCAAAGAAGTAGGGAGATAAGCAGGATTTGATATGCACAGTATATTTCTGTCCTCTGCATATTCTGCTAGAGGAATTTGAATTTTCTGTTGAAAATTTATTCTCTGCTGACTATATGCTAGGATCTAGTTCAAGTGGAGGATGACGTTAGGTTTTCTTCTTTATTTGTATCATGTGAAAAGTAGTAAGGATTACATTCTAGCTAAATTAAATAAGTTTTACCTAGTATGTAGATTTTTTTTTTTTTTTAGATTGTGGGTTTCAAAGAAGCAACAGAGTGCACACCCCTGCTAATCTGACTGTTAGTACCAACATCTGTCCATATGGCACATACTTGAAGATTTCCATGTAATTGAGTTTATTAGATTTATCTGGGTAGAAGAGGAAGGTAGGGATGTTTTTTCAGACTCACCATGCACTCATATGATCTGAAGATAAATGCTAGGAAATAGTGATCAAAACAATTTGACTGTAGTTCTGCTGCTGGAATAAATAAGATATTTATGTGTTGGTCTTTCTTAGAGTGGAGTTTCTGAATATCTCTAATTACAGTCTGCATGCTTTGGATGGTTAAAAAGTTAGGGAACATTTAGCTATTATGAACTTAATTTATTCTGTAAAGGTTCTTTGTTAATCATTCATAGGACCAAGTTTAAAACTAGGGTAGAGTGTGTGCAGCTCACAATCTTTATTACAAAAATTCTCATAAATATGATGTACAGCCAGATCTCTTCGATTTAAATGTTGATGTCTGTGTAACACGATGATTAGAAAGTGACTTATTCAGAGGTTAAGGCTTTTTTTTTATTAATTTCTCTCTCCATTGGCATTAGAATTTTATTGTTATTCCTGAAATGAAATGAAGAGCAGCTTGGTTGGTTGGTTGGTTGAAGCTGTGTGCTAAGCACTGCAGTTTGTTTTGTTCAAGCCTAAATACACTCTGGGGTGCAATAAAGACAGTAAATGCTCTTGAGACCGCTTCAGATTTAATTCCAAATAAGAATAAAATGCAAATTACAAAATTAATTTTTCACACATATCCCAAATGCATCACTTTATTTCCCTCCTTTTTGCCCAACCGAAAGTCTTTATGAATCCAGGAATGCAATAAAACTCATAGTCTATGACTTCATTCTCTCATTTCTCATCTTCATGTCTTACTGCACCAACTGACATCTCATCTCTCAAGGCCATAGATTGGTAGCAAACCTCATTAGCCATCCAGGCTGTAGCCTTGGTGTGCTGATTAGTGAACCTCAAAGATTCATATTTATTTTGTCTAACAGTGTGGTTGCTCACTTGAACTTTACAAATCTTTCTACAAATCTACAGATTTTTCCTGAAAATTGTGTGTACATGCAGGCATGCGTGTGTATATGTGCATATACTTGTACTTTTTTGCAACACCAGAAAGGTTGGTGATTTTTTTTTTCAAGCCTAGTCAGACAGGATGTGCTTGGGACAGCAGTTTAGTGGCAGTACCTTCAATTTTTAGTCTTAGTAATGAACAAACACCTGAAGTGCCATCTCCATTATAGACAACTCTCTAAACCATCACTAGTACTAGCAGATTAAAAAGGTACTCTTCTTTCTGAGTAGCCATGAGTTGATATTGTTACAGCCATTCCCCAGTTAAAATTATCTTTGTCTCCAAATTTTGGAGAAAGTGAACTATAGTCTGGCAGAAGTAAGAGTTGTGATCAGTATTTAATTTTGCTTTTAAAAAAATAACTTCACTTATACAAATTCTATTTTTACTTAAATCATTGAAGCAAAATTCCCAATTCAGACATTTTAAATTCCATTCAAAGAGCCATTGGTGATAAGGCATTAGTTCAGATTCCGGATTTAGCTCCTGTTTGCTCTGCTGGCATTGGCATTGCAAGTAAACGCCTTAGTCTGACAGGATATTCTGCTTCACTTGAAGAATCCTTCTTGGCTGAGAAGCCGTATTTGTTACCCTGTTCAGCTGCCATCACCTGCAAAAGATGACCATGGTGATAGTTACTGAGTAGATTAAGGGTTAAACAATTAAGTTCTTGGTACTGTCACAGCATAAAGGCTGCAGTCTTATATTCCAACTTGCAAAAAAGCTGCATCAGAAACCGACACAGCTGTAATTGGAAATCAATAAGCTTTCCATTAATACTCAGATTAATCCTCCAGAGCCAAAATTCAGGCTTTAGATGCCTGCAGTTTTATAACACATGGATAGTTGGCCATGCTAAACCTGGCATTGCCCTCTATTTCTCATTTCCTCTCAGTTTAATCTTCCATGAGGTCTCTCTGAAACTAGTGCACATGAAATAAAACAGCTGTCCTGATCCACTTTCTTATCAGCACTTTCAGTCTGTCTTTTTCATCCAAGATAGTGAATTAAATATGAGAGCTGATTTGACACAGAACAAGAGGAAAACACCAAGAGACTTTTCCTTTTAGAAACAATATTTTTTAGGATGGAGGTCTTTGAAATATGGATGTTCTTTAGTATAAAAGTTGAGTGGCTGTTTTAGTAAGTGTAACACAAATTTCTCTTCTGTAAACGTGAAGGAGAGAGGTTAACCTATGTGTGCTTGATTGAACATGACATCTTTATTCTGTTTTCGTCAAATGGTTCAGCAGCTGTTTTTTGGAGAGCCACTGTCCCATCTGCAGTAACTACCTGGATACTCACCAGGACTGAAAGCTTAGTCTTTTGGAGTTTTTGTTGTGAATAAAACAGCCCTCTCTAGTCGGATTTCAGAGAGCAGTCTGATCCCTAGTTATTAGTGCACCTAAGGCAAAGTGTGAGGGGTTTCTTTCTCTTCTACACACAGGTTTAAGCATGGTAAATAGGTTGAAAACTCCCATGCAGTGTGTGCATCTGTTTGTATGCCTGTCTCCCTCTTTCTTTGTCTCTCCTTTTTCAAATAAGAGGAAAGGGAGGGGAACATGATCCCATGAATCCTAATGGTTTGTAACAGCTGTGAGGGAGGAATGCGTATAAACAGTACACACACACACATAGTCTAGAGTGGACGGAATTCAAATTGCTTCTTTACCCAACTGCATCACTTAACTTGCGAGTCCTGCAGGGAAGGATGGTTTTAAACTGCAGGTGGGCACCCAGAACGGGTGGCTGGGAGCTGAGGGATGCCCCAAAGCGGCGTGCTGACTGCCCGTGCCGGGCATTGGCCTCCAGCTGGGACAGATCTCTCCTGTTCGAATAAAGAACATTACTTTGTATGCAACTGTTAGCAGACTGATGCGCCGCTATTGGGGTGACAGAGAGGTTTGCCATACATCTGCCATTACCTGGAAGCTCACTGAGCAGAAGCTGAGGATATTGTTTACTGTGTAATGTGGGGAAAAAATTAAGGAAACAATCACTTGATACATTACTGCTGCGACATTTTAAAAATATATTCAGCTGTTCCTCTAAAATATTAACCAATCATGAATAATGCAAACCAAGCATGTTTAAAATTCAAGAACAAACACAACTTCATGTTCTACCAATTAGGTTTCAATTACATTCCAGTGTTATTCTCACCCCCAGAAAAAAAGACATAACTTACGACTTTCTGCATTTAGTAACATGATGTACATTGCTGGCTCTCTCTGAGCACGGGAAATAAGGTGTTTACAGTAGATATGTTTTCACTATCAGGAAAGGATGTTAAACCACTCTTACTGCACCAAAAAGCATCTTAGATGGGTCACTAATGCNGTTTGGGCACAGACACGGTGAGCAGAAATTGCTTCATCTTCGGTTTGGTGCTGGCATTGATGTAGATGGTAGAGTTATGTCAGGGTGGGTTTAAATAGATGATCTGAGGCTTACATATGACAGTAACACTGAAAAGCCCACTTGTATATGCAGTCCCAGACCTCTTCTATGTAAATACAGTGACTGCACATACGTATCTGACAAACAAATGCAAACATATTGCCATACATGTGCACTCGATCTCTTTTCTAAAAGTGTCCTTCAATCTTTGCAACAGAATGAGGATACTAAATACTTACTGTCTTGACCCCAGTATTGTATTTTAATTTAGAAGATATTTTGTAAAACACTTCAGAAGAGTTTCAGGACAGAAAATTTTAGTGATAATTTGTGGCTCGGGATATTGGAATGATGTTCCTCCTTTTTAAGTTGTTTTCTTTTCCCTTTATTGTGTTTTTAGTGTTGCGATCTTGGATACCATGCTAGTCTGAACAGAGCCCTAAGAACATACCTTTCTGCAGAGTATAACCTTGAAACTTCCAGGCATGAGGGCTTAGACATCATTGAAAATGCAGTTGACAGCTTGGAGCCACGAAGTGACAAGCAGAGATTCATGGAAATGTACCCCACCGCTTTTTGTCCACCAATGAAATTTGAGTTCCAGTCTCATATGGGTGATGAGGTCTGTATACTGACAAATACCCACACGGTGACCGTTTCTGTTTCTGTATACCAAGTTAGAGAATTTACCCCCTTTTACGAAGAGTTCGGTAAAAGCTGTTATTGCTACCCAAAAGCAAGTGGATCAGCAATAACATTTTGCAAAACTGGCAACGCTGCTCTGAGTTTCTCCAGAGTTCTCAAGTAAAAACCGTTGTGTGTTATTATATTCTGTATTACTCATAACGACATTGCTGTGAATTTGCTGGTCAGCCTGTGCTCAGCCCAGCACTGGTGTAAGTAGTGACTTTATGTCTTCACTACCTGCCTCAACCCATAACAGAGCTTGTGGGTTCTATTTGAAAGCAGCTGCAGAGCTGCTCCAAACTAAGCACGCTGAAATGCAGCCTTTTCCCCTTCTTCCTCGCCCGTTTTATCATCTGGACATTTCAAGCGTACAGGGTACCCCAGCTGTGCCCTGTTCTGCTACACCAAAGGCCAGTAGCAAAGCAGAATGCAGAATTATCTGTGTACATCTTTTATCTGAAGGTAACAACTCCAGGGTTTGCATTTCCATGTGACAGAAGCAACGCAAAGCAGCCATACAGCAAGGCTGTGCTCTGTAGTCATAAGATGCAGGATGTAGTTCCACACCTTGTAACACATAAATACTTTAGATTTAGATGGACGCATTTTATTGTCTGCTTCATTAAGTTTTAATAGCTTTGGTAGGAATTCACCTAGTTTTAAGGAGAGCAACCAAAGACTATTGACTGTTTTTTTAATTCCTTGCATCTTACATCTCTTTTTGATTCTTTGTTAGGTTTGTCAGGTCACTGCCCAGCAACCTGTGCAAGCCGAGCTTATGCTTAGGTATCAGCAACTACAGTCGCGACTGGCCACACTCAAAATTGAAAATGAGGAGGTAAGATCTGTGTCTACAAGGGCTATGCATTGAACACCGTTTTCAGGAAGGTGCAGTGTTTTCTGCCTTGTCAAAACCATGTAAATGACCCTGAAATGGCTTCAATCTGTATGAGCTGTTTTAATTTTAAAAATCAAACACTGGCAAATATGCTAAGGTAGATTCTTGTCTGCTTATAGAGGTTTGGAAACTTACTCTTCTACCTGTCCATACATTGAGATTACTGAGTTCTGTGTTTCGCAGATGCTTCGGTGAAAACTTGTTAGAGCACTTACTTTTAAAGTTTTGTGGCCGAAAGCCACTGAGCACAGTTACTGTCTTCTGTGACCACTCTCTGCCCAGTCCCCAGATTGCTGCTTCTGAAGTACAAAGGAATTTGGACTGTCTTTTGTGGTAGCTGAGTCAAAATCTCTTGTGCTCTCAGCTACAGCTATTTATAAACACGAGTACTGAATGCCTGTGATGGGAATAGCTCACCTAGTAAATAAAATGCTTTTTTTTTTTGAAAATAACTAAAGCTGTGCTGTTCTCTTTCCCTTGCTCTGGCAGCAGAGAGGGGCCTCCTAGTGAGTATAAATTGCACTTTTATCCAATTTAAGGCAGTGTTAGAGGCCCTCAGTCTAAATGAGAATCTGTTCTTAAATTAAAACATAGGGGTAATTTAATTTCTTAGTGTAGTTTCGTTATAAGTTTTCAGGATTCCAGTTTTTCTTATTCTGTTATGTGTTGAATGCTTAGAACAAAGTATTAATGTCCACGGGATGTACAGTCATCTTCAAAAAATCCCACTTGACTTCAAGGTAACAAAGGCAAAAGGAAGGAGAAAGATTATTTCTTTCAGTAAAGTGAAATGCAAGGGCATAGGGGGAGAAATCTGTTGGCAGGCACAAAAAGGATGTTTGCCTACACTGGAGATGTGTTTAGCAGTGTGCATGATTCAGTTAAATTGACTCTACTAGAGATTCTTCCGAAGCAGAACTGGGAGGTAAATCCCATCCTTGTGAATCCTGCCAGTTACTTTATGGCATTGCAGAAACACTGCGTCGCCTGTTCCACGGCCTCCATGCCCTGGTCTCCGCTATGAGCGACCCTAGCTTGTAGGAAGTGGTATGAGGCTGGTGTAAATTGTTCTTTCTCCAGCCCCCTCCTCCAGCTGTGTATTCTACTTCTGCAGTCTAAACATCACTGTGCTCCTCACCACAGCACTCTGCAGACTGGTGTCACAGTTTTTTATCTGGGAAGAACATATTCTGGCAGCCAGATCCGTGGATGTACACATTCGATCTAACACGTTGACCACATGTGGGAGAGTTGACCCTTCAGAGCAGTGGATCATCTATCTCTATTGCCTGTTGTCCCACATTAGGGACCATAATCAAATCATGTCACATTTCAGTTCTAATTTCAGGAAAAAAATGCTTGAGAATGCTATACAGTCAACATAAGAGTACATCCGTGTTTGTGGATTGTACCACGGTAAAGCAGAGAACTAGACAGGAAACCTAATCATGTTGTTCTTCTGTTACATAGATATTTATTACAGTACATCTAATTTTTCACATTCACACACCAGTTTGTCTGGGGGAGCGTGCCATAGAATGATTTTGAGTAATCGGCTTCCCTTTTAAGCTGTTCTGGTATGTATTTATCTTCCCATTTGGTAAATTGTGCTTTTTAACACCAGGTTAAGAAAACAACAGAGGCTACCCTGCAGACAATACAAGATATGGTCACCATTGAAGACTACGATGTGTCAGAATGTTTTCAGCACAGTCGCTCAACGGAGTCTGTGAAGTCAACAGTCTCTGAGACATACCTGAGTAAGCCTAGCATTGCAAAAAGAAGAGCTAACCAGCAGGAAACGGAGCAATTCTATTTCATGGTATGTTGGTTGCTTCCTCATTCATGTGATACAGACCAAACACCTGAAGTAAACTTTATGCAGAAGTTCCTGGGATTTATGGGCCATACATAGTAATAGATTGATCTGCATCTCTACAGAAATTCAGAGAATATCTGGAAGGTAGTAATCTCATCACAAAACTTCAAGCAAAACACGACTTGCTGCAGAGGACACTCGGAGAAGGTAAATGTCACATAATAAACTGAAAAGTGGTTCCAGACTATACAATGAACCCACTGAAATGCCAAAGGTATGCAGGAAAAAAATCACAAAACTTAAAGGTTAATTGTACAGTAAACATAGGTTTGATTTTTACCAGTCATAGTTTTGGTGCAGTGGTAAGAGTATGCACTATAAATTGATTTTGTTTCTTCAACAGATATTTATTTCCACTACGCAGATGTTTAGACAGTAACTATATTTGGAAATGGAACTGTTGAATGAAAAATCTCGTGTCTGAAAGAAGAGCTGACACAGTGCAGGGTGATTTAAGAGCTCTGACAAATGTACTGTTTCTACTTCCTAACAATTTCTGTTGGCTTGAGGTTTCCTTAAGAGTTGTGGGAGAGTGACATTTTTTTAAGCATGCAAAATTACCCAGGATGTGTCTCTTACAATGGACTCACTAGTGCAATATTTCTGACACATGGACATGAATGTCCTTCTTGCAGCCTATCAACTCTGGAGCATTTATGAAACCTAAAAGGTGAAATCCTGACCTCACTAATGTCAGTAGTGAGACTCTTATAGACTTAATTTAATGTTGGGTTTCTGCAAAGTATTTGTGTATTGTGAACTGGAATGAATGAAAACTTAATGAATAGCTTTATACATGTTGATCATCATTATTACATATAAAATCATTGCATTACAAAAAAAATTATTGTACTACAAATTATGATAGCAGAGAATTATCCATTGTCCTGAACACTCTCCACAATTTTTAAAAATGCATCTTAAAATATAAACCAAGTCAGAAAATGTCCATGATCAAATGAAGTAAAGCTAAATTAGGGCAGTAGTGAATCAGGCACTATGCACAGCTCCAGCTCACCTCTTACCAGCCCTCTCAACAGGCACTTCCTCATGGATCAGAGGGGGAAGGAGAATCATGCTGCAAGCCGTGAGGACTAGCCACACAGTGTTACAGACTTGAGAGGAAGTGAATTACACCACAGAGAGTAAAAATCCTGTCCTGAAGGTTAAAGACTATAATTCAAAGTTCAGACCCAAGAAAGGAAACGTGTTCTCTAAAGAGTGCCTCTAAAGGATCTGTCAATTTATTTTCTTTTTACTGCCAAAAATCTGTTGTTGATCAGATCTCTTCTTGCTTTTAATACAAAAGCCCAGCTCCACAAATCCAGTTGTGGAGGTGCCTAAAGGGCTATTAACATTTCAGTGGCTATGACCCAAACAAAACCCCTGTCCAGGGAGTGACTGAGGTTGAGGGTAGGAAATACACAGTGTTTTCTTGCAAGGATGCACTGTAGAAGATGGTAGCTGGTTTTAGACAACTACCTATGTTCTTTCTTATGGAAGTTTTCATTTAATAAGATTTTTTTTTTTAATGTGTGTGTTGAGCAGTTTATTCACACAAAACAATGTGCAGCTGATGTTAGTCAAAAAAGAGGAAAATTTTCCTCCAAAGGGTCACAGAAAATGTATTTGGAAAAAATAAAGTGAACGTTTGTTATTTGGAAGCCCAGTAAAATGCATGATTGTTTACTGAAGGCAGAAGGATGAAAGGCAACAGAACCTGTTGCCTAATGCATGTTGGAGAGAAATAAGGAAAGAACTATATGAAAGGAAATCCAAAGAAAAACTTCTCAGCAGGGTGACCTAAGTGATAAATTGCCATCAGGCTCTGGGCTGTTCTGCCATGCTCAGGCATGCTTGGAGTGCTCTGTCTGAAAGCGTTCCCTTCGACCCACCGGCTGTAACCCCAAGTAGTCAGTCTGTGTTGCCCACAGTGTTTTTGCACGTAGTTGTTGCGTCATCATAGCATAGCACGTACAAATAGTACCTCAAATGCATACATCCACATTCAAAGCCAATACTTGGAGAAGAAGCCATCATTCTTACAGGTTAAAAAGTTCAAGTACCGCCTTCTACTGAGGCACGTCCTGCATTACAATGCACACGCCTGGGAAGGAGGACCTGGATTCTGTACATTTCTTGAATGGAGATGGTTGAAAGGGTAGAATTACAGTGGAATTAAGAACATCATGGCTGTATCTAGTATAGAAATGAATTTGTAGCAGGTGAACTGCTCCCTTGCTCCATTCAGACTGCCTTTTCTGGAAACTTTCACGTCAGCAAGATAGCAAACAAATAACACAGGGTGCTGTATTAAGTAATGCGGGGGAGAATGAGGGGAGAGGGGGAGGATTGTCTGAACTGCAAGTTTTCCTTTGGCACCCTCTCTTGCTTTTATTCAAACCTATACAGTGTAAGTATGTAGGCTGAATAAATCCAGATTCCAGTCTGGTGTCCGCAAAGTTGACAGCATTTGGCTTCTGTTCCAGTTCATCACCTGCCTACTACAGTCTGCTTCTGTTTATGGACACAGCAGATACGTATTCATGATCTGCACAAGCAAGATAGATGAAGTGCTCTGTGCTGAGTCTGCATCTACAAATTTGGAAAACTAAATGAGAAATACTCAAATGAAATTGAGTACTAAACATAGGAAGCACAGTGATACTCATATTAATTCTGACCCAAGGCTCATCTATTGAATGAACAAAGGACCAAAGCAAAGGGAAATGCAAGAAAGAGAATAAGCAGTTGTAAAAGAAATTGCCCCTGTGTCCCAGATAGTTTTTGCCCTAATCTGTTAAATATCAGAGACGTGTTTAAAATCCCCCCGACTCGGGACTTGTAACTTCTTTTGTTTTACGAGCAGTTATTATTGGGATTCTTTGTCTCAGTGAACTTCCCTTGGTTACCTGAGTGGGGAGAAGTCCTTGGTTTACCCTTTTTCTGTCACAGATAATTCTACATACTCTTCCTTCATCCCTCTTTTTCACCGCTCTAAAATAGATGCCAACAATCTTTACATGTGTTATTAATGCCAGAGATTTTTCCCGGAGCTTATTCTTTGTGCCATCTTCTGTGGATCCTCACTCTTCTGGTACTGCAAAATATATGTTCAGGTGAGGGATTTCAGTACTGTGCAGTATTTCAGGTGCACCTGGACATTGCCACACAATATTATGTTTTGCATATCACTGTTTTTTGTTCTTTCTGCAGTCTGACAAGCTTTTCTGGTGTCACTTCCAAACTGAGCAATGTACTTAGACCTAGACCAAGTGATGCTCAGAGTGATTTTCAGAGTCAGTATAATTATCTATAGTTCTGTTAGCTGCATAAGTGTTTAATTATTTCTTCCCTAATATCTTGCTCGAACCTGTTAATACTGAATTTCATTTGCCATTGTATGTCTTGTTCCTTAACATGGTTAAACCCCTCTGAAGGGCTTCACAGTTTCGTCAGGACTTGATACAAAAGTATGTCAGTCATCTGCACAGGACTCTGCCTCCTTAGCTGCTGTGATCTCTCCAAGACATTAATAAATGTATTATGTATTACATAAATGGTCCTAACGGGCAGGCTTGAGTAAATGACTGTTACACTTTTGTCATGATGAAAAACGACCATTTAATTCCACTCGGTTTCCCTTTTCTTCATTAGTTTTTGGTCAATGAGAATATTTTGTCACTCAATCCATGGCTGTTTAGTTGCTTTAGTTGCCTCTTGTGAAGAAACTTATCAGGGGCCTTTAAAAGTCGTAAGTAAATTAATTCAACTGATTCTCCTTTATACAGTATTTTACTGACATGTTCAAAGAATTCTAATAAATTAATATGGTACAATGACCCTTTGGGAAAACTAGGCTGATTGGAACTTATCATACCATGACCTTCCTACTTTTTCATTATTTTGCTTTTCATTATCATGAGTTGACACAATGTACATGCCTCACTTACTGGTCTGTTGTTCTGCAAAGGTTACCGGAATACGGTATTTGCCTCTTTACAATTCTCTGCAGTTCTCTGTGGTGTTTCCCAGTAGTAGCGTTGTATTTATTTCCTGCAATACACAGACAAAAGAGAGGAAGGAGTCTTTCAATAGCAAGCCATTGGTGTCTAGAGCTCTGCATTTTCAGCACTGAACAGGTTTAGGCACAAGGAGAGATGGAATCTAATCTTGGCACAGCTCTATTTCTGTACTGATTAGCCACTAAAACACACGAGCACGAACAATAGACATTGTTTGGAGTTTTACTGCAAATTACTTACAGTATCAAGTGACCCTTTAATCTGTGGGCAGGCTTCTTCAAAGTTGTTCCATAACATGGGTTGTGTTTGTATTTTAAATGTAATTGTGGAGATGGTAGATAACTGCACTGCCCTGTTTGTTGTAGAATTGTATGTCTTTTGCTGGTAACATGAAAATTAGGGTTAAAAGTAATTTGCCAAGTGTCATTTAGATACAAAAAAATCTATCTAGAACCTACAAATGATTGTTTCCTGTTTATTGAACTTTTCTAGGTCACAGGGCTGAATACATGACAACAAGGTAAGATATTTTATTTGATTTAGAGTTACAAATGTAATAAAATCTTAGAAATTACAAATTTTAGAATAAGTTTAAGGGTATATAACATTGTTCTTGTAGCTGTTGTTACATAAATCGCGTACAGGCCCTGTGTGTTTTAACATTCAGCATTTCCGCTTCTGCATGCCGATGGGTAAAGGACCAGACTGTCATCTTCCTCATTTTTGTGAGCTGCTTAGGCCAGTGTCAAGGGTGAGACAAGCTGGGAGATCCTTAAAAATATTTGTGAATCATACATCAAATCTGGAAGTTGCAGGGGTCTTTTTGGTGCTAGAAAAGAAATATTTTTCAGTTGCTAGAGACACCTTGCCTCTCATGGTTTGTAATTCACTTGGTCAGGATACACGGTTATGTACGCAGAGTATATACCTTATATACTAGGGTGGGAGGGGGTGGGGGGGAGAGAGAAGTTATGTACACAGCACCTGATACAGAGCTGAATTTAGGGGATAGGCTGCATCTTTGGTAACCTCGCTCTGGACAGGAATACCTGCGTCCCCCAGCATCCATATATTTGATACTCAACTGGGTCTATATATTCACAGACGGGAAGGGATATAGCGTTAGATCTCCCTGCTTTGTGCAGCACATACTTAGTTGTGTAATTGCACACCTGCAATGCTGCCTCTGGACATAAACACAGACAGCGCTGCAGCCCCCAGGATATCCAGCTGCGGGGGGGCAATGGCAACTGTTTGGATTTGCAGCTGCCGCTTGTGTCTGTCACTGCGATGGGCACACCACCCTTCCCAACCTGGTGACAGCTGGAACATCCAGCCCAGCTTTCCTGGTCTCACTCTTCCCTTCCCTTTCCATGCTATACATCCTTGTTCAATGCCTTCTCTTTCTCCTTTTTGCTTCCTGGACAAGAATGGCCTTGCCACCACCCCTCATCTTTGAATTCANAAAAAAGGGGCTTGCCCCCCCCCCCCCATTTTTAAATAAAAAAAAAAAAAAAAAAAAAAGAGTCCAGCTAAGAAGTTTGGATCCAGCTCTGACTCTGCCTTTGCTGGACCACTTGGTTTTATATAATTTCTTCTGCCTGGCCCCTGTATTCCTGGGGACATCTCTACAGACTTCAGACCAGCCTTTCTCCTACCACCCCATGGTCCATTTTAGCTCTGTAAAGTTAGACTTAATTCACCTTCTTTCCTTACACAACCCCCATTGGAAGGCAGCATCAAGTCAAAATGTTCTTCCCAATTGCTGACACTAATTCTGAGACCTGTGCCTTTAACTCTGCCCCCAGATGCTACCAGGAATGCATGGAAGTCAGCAAGCTTATGTCTAATGAGAAAAATGTTCTTTCTTGACTCCAAAGCAGGTGACGTCAGGCTCACATCATCCTAAATTCCCTGCTGTGTGAGCAGCTGAAAGAAGGTGATGGATTTAGACAACGATTTTACCTTAGTAAAGTCGGGGAGGGGCTTGAAGCCACCTTACCTCCTATTTTCTCACAGCTGGTCACTTAGAGAAGAAACTCTGAGGGAGTAGTGTCTGCCCATCTGTTCCCAGCAGCAGTTCCCCAGCTCTGGCTGGGAGCTGCCTATTGCCCCAAGGTTCGGTTAAGTTTCCAGACCGTAAGATGTACAAACGGAAACGTTCTTCAAGGTCAAAGATACATTGTAGAAGGGAAGAGGATGTCTTTAAAGATGAGTTTAAAATAGCAAGTAGTACCCACACAGACCAAAGTCCCACCATTTAATGTTCTATGCATTATTGTTCCTCACTGTTCCCCCCAAAACATTTCATTTTTTGGTAATTCCTGAAAAACCTATAGAAACATTGGGCTGCTGGTGCAGGGGAACTAGGGAAACTGTTGGCATGTAGCGTGCCCTGACATTCACAAAATAAATTGTGACCTAGAGAACAATATTTGTTTCCTATAATCTCTTTCAGTTATAGTCATCACATGTGTAACACTAGGTAAACATTTTGCAGACCAAAGTTTTGTGTGGGTTGTTTTTTTTTTTTTTGCATTATGCTGCTTTTGTTTATTTGTTTCAAGTTGTTGATATTCTTTTAATTCCTTTAGCTAATTTGCAAGCTATTTCTTTTCTTGTGTGAAGATGTTGATGGTTGGATGTGGAAGGCTAAAGCTGTTTAACCTTCTTGGCTCTAGTTGAAAATGCAGACGGTTTGGTTTTTGAAGCATTTTAGGAGTGTGCTGAGCAGCTTTAATTTGCATTTGAAGCTTCTCCAGCATGAAGGAACTTTTCTGCTTGATAAGAGGTGCTTTGGGTGGCCTGTGTTCTGCCACGGCTGGCAGGATGAATTCCAGTGGTTGCTGCACATTTCGTGCATGACCACAACAAAAAAGGCCTTTCTGATTGTGCAGTGTTTGGAATAAATATATATGGTAAAACTGCAAAGCAGGGATTCATATTCAATATTTATCCATAAGCAATGTGTTTTTAATGGGGAAGTTCTCCACTCTTCAATCACTGTTACACTTAAATTCGATGGAAAGTCTTATTTGATAAGTACTGTGTTTATTTCTCCCTTTACAATGTTCTGTTGTTTTGCTGTGAGCTTACAGACATTTCATTTTATTGTGTGACTTAATTCTTCCTTGCTCAGTAATCATGTTCCCTTCCCTTAGGCCTCCAAATCTTCCCCCTAAGCCCCAGAAACACAGGAAGCCCAGACCCCGATCACAGTGTAGTGCTAAGTTGTTTAATGGTGATTTGGAGTCATTCATCAAGGTACTGGCACCAGCCACCCCAGTGGCTGATCTCAACACTTCTTACTATAATGGTCACCACCTCATGTGAGCTGAGGCAGATCATTATGTTTAAGTCTGTCCTGGGGCTCTTTTCTTTCCCGGTTGATCAATATAATACTTCCTGAAGTCAGAGGGAAAGTGGGGGATTAATTTCTCACGTTAGCCTCCGTACAATTTTGTTAATCAAGTAGGGATAGTATTGGCAGCCTGTTTTTTTAGGAAACTCGGCGTCGTGTAGAAGACAGGACGTAGTGGTGCATCCCAGGACTTAGCACAATTTCCTGCTTGCTGTTTTCATTACATTCAGTATTCAAAGTCTGTGGAGAAGCAGTATTACCCTGGGTTTGATATCCAGCCTTTGATTTCCTATGACTTTAGGAATTTATTATATTGTGTGAAATTGTGATCACCGCTATTCTGGATCTTGTATCTTTGCTGTATTTACTATCTTCTTCTTTCTCATACTTTTATTTCTAATAATGCTTCTAGCCGAGGCCGAAGGAACTCTCACACGAGACACCAGGTATAGTTCTGGTAACAAGAGAACCATCTCCACCTCGCTCTTGGGTTGCGTTCATGCCTGGCTCAAAATTAGTTCTTTCAAAGACCTGGAGGGAGAAGTTTGCATTAAGAAATGAGTGTACGAGTACAGCAGGCAAAACTGAACCAGAGCACAACCCTGGAGTGATTGTAGCCTTAAATGATAGATATTTCCTTATTCATTAACAAGCACCTGCCCATCACAGTCAATTAGTGCCTCTGGTCACTAGCTGACAGAGCTAAGTGAAACAAATCTTCAAAAAATATGTAACAATACATTTATAAACGCAGTGAATGAAATGCCTGACTGCAAGCTCTGTGAACTGTGTTTGAATGTTACAGGGATTTTTTTTAATTCCTGTGCAACGTAGCTAGCGGCAGATATTTTGCAGAACAAATTCTGTGCTCAGTGGCACCATACCAGTTTAGCTGTCTTTGAATCAAGCTTTCAGCCACCCTCAGTACAATTACAGGCAAAACTGTTATTATTATGCAGGCGGTGCTGTGAGGTGCAAAGACTTTCAGGAAATCATCACGTGATGCAAGAGATGAATATCATGAACAGTTTCTTGCTCAAGAATGAAAGTAAGCAAAGAAGCAGAAACTCCCGCAACAAAAAGCCCCTGCGTTAGAGAAGCACAGAGCAAATCAGGAGAAATGGTACCCTGTCATTTTCCCTCACAGAGAAGAGGGTTATGCTGCATGGCAGTGTGGGTGACAGGGCTTACTTGCAAATGGAGAGTCCTGCATAGTCTTTCAAAAGCAAAGAGGAAAAGAAAGCTGGTAGCCTTATGACAGATTTGCCAGTGTGGGAGCTAACCTAGGAAAGCATCCCTGCCCAAAGACCATGTCATTCTTGATAGGGATGAGTCATTTTGACAGGCACAAAAGGATTACAGCTAGTGAAATACAGTATCACACCAAATTGCTTTTTGTTACATTTTTTGCATCATAAGAAATGATAATTAGTCCCAAACATACATTCACTGACTACACACATCAGATTGAATTCACGGCAGCAGTAGGGTCACTGTTCTTGACATTTCACCAACACAGACTTGAAATTATTTGCCTGTCATTAGATCCAAAATCCAAAGCTGTTAGTTTCGATTATTCCAGGGAATTAACTAAACTACAAAGTTGTGCGTGGTTCTGAACAGATTCTCCAAAACCAAGTATGAAAGTAATTTATTTTTTGTAATTTCTTACTGCAAACACTATCTTTTCCACGGCTTTACGTTCTTTGCATGAACCAGTGTACTAACAGGAGTTACGGGTGCATGTTGTGCATGTTTTCTAATACTCTGCTTTTTTGGAGAGTCAGGCTGCTCAGTGTTGGCAAAGATGACAGTATTTCTGGGTTTAGCAACTGACCTGTTCCGTGGGGGTTTTTTTTTATTCAGCTGTTACTGAATCATGAACACAACTCAAAC
Organism: Pandion haliaetus; assembly: GCA_013401275.1. NCBI lineage: Eukaryota > Metazoa > Chordata > Aves > Accipitriformes > Pandionidae > Pandion > Pandion haliaetus. Next base: position 135,733 of record VYZV01023893.1, read on the forward strand.
AGAAAATGCTCATCCAGACATTACTGGCTAGTCTTTGCTAGGTTTTAAATTAAAAGACAAAACAAGCCACAATTTAAATAGCATAATTAGTGGTACAGTCTTCTGTAAGCCCCACTAAAACAACATGGAGTACACAGAAGATCAGGCATTAGGTTATCTCAGGAAGTGCATTGTTTCATTGCTTCACTGTGTGTTATTTTTCAAACTTTTTTAGTAGTTGGCTTTGCTTCTACTTGGGCTTAATTCAATAACTTCCCATTAGTGTAATTTAGCATGAAAATGAAGGACTAGTTTGTAAGAGGAATTGTGTATTCTGAGTTACAGGGTGCTTTTGAATTCATGGTTTTGTAATTCAGACTGGTTTTGTATTAAAATTTCAAATGAATTAGTCAATTCTCTGAGTGCTTACATATTTGAAATTCATTTGGAAAAAAAAAATTACAGCTTCCAAGACAAGAATTTCAAAGGTACCTATTATTTATTAAACAGTAATTTTTCCAGCATAAGCACCAACTTTTCTAAATAATTTTAAATCATACGATTTGTGTCTTTGATAGATTTGATGACTTGTAGTCATTAATGTGCTTGGGTTAAAAACATCCATTTTTTGAATGCCAAAACACACAGACGAAGGACTGTGATGGTTCTTTTGGAAAATCAGCCGTTTAAAAGAAAAAGACAAATAACTCACTGAAAGTTAGTGTATAGTCATCTTCTCCCCCTACCATCATAAGCATTTTTTCTCCTTTATTAAAACACCTGTACCTAACTGAAGATGTAGCTGTAGACCTGCTGCTGTATCACGGCTGAAACCAGGAGCTTTGATTCCTGAGCTCCGCCAGCTGCAGGCGGGGAGGTGCACGCTGTGACGCCCCTTCCCCAGTGCCTTTCTGCCTGTGGAAGAGGTGGCTGAACCACATGCTCAGCTCAGGGTGGCTGCTGTTCAGCACCCAGGGTGTTACCAGCTGGCTAGAGCAGCCTGAAACAACGCACCAGGCCATCAGCTGCCCTGTGTTAGGACACGCAAATCAGCAGAACACGCAGGAGTGCTTTCAGGTCACGAGGGGACACCTGGTACCCCGTGCAATGGCATTCTTCTCCGAGAACATTTCTGATAGTCCAGCAGGTCCAGATAAAGCCTTGTCAACTGTTTGTGATCAACATTTTTACCAAAAGAAAAAGCACCTTGAGAAATTAGGTCCTGTGTAATTAGGTCCATGTACGATTTTCTCCGCCAGGAAAAGAAAGGTAAGTTAAATGGATGCAGAGGGATCATCTTCATCATGAATCACTATTATTAATAATGAACTTTTTAAAAGGCAAATTCACTGCTTTAACTCGTTTTGCTTTAAAAATCTAAAACACATGCATGAGCTTAGATGTCACGTACAGTGTGAGCCAGATACAGTGGCAGAGGTAGAGAATGAAGTCTCTGGATTTCCCGATTTAATTATTTTAATGAAGAATTGTAATCCTTTCTCTTCACCTGTTCCTTTCCTTCCCTCCCTAAATGGGAAGAGAACTCTGTTAGAAATTATATTTTTTTATTACGTGTTTTTTTTGCCAGCACTGTATGTCCATCTGGATTGACCGAGAAAATGCATTTTCTCATTCAGTCCAGAGCAAGGAATTTTCCTCTTTCCGATCTGCAGTTCACTCTTTCTGCTCTTGTTTTTCCAGGATTCAGGACAAGTCATTCCTCTCATCGTGGAAAGCTGTATCAGATTTATCAATTTATACGGTAAGCTCTGAAACACACTATGTCATTTCATTATTGCCCTGACATTTTGCATATCTTTTGCATAGTGCATTTACCACCACAGCTTTGTTTTTAAAACAGAGATTAAAAGTATTTTAAAAACTAGATTAATTTCTCACCACTGTCTCCCATCTTTGCTGCAGGTCTTCAGCATCAGGGAATTTTCAGAGTGTCTGGTTCCCAGGTGGAAGTCAATGATATTAAAAATTCATTTGAGAGAGGTAATTGTATTTTCATTTATTCGATCACCTTAATATCTGACATTTAAAAATCTTCTAAATTTTAATTACTTTCTTGGCTGTTTAAGCAGTTTGTATGCACTTTGTGTACTGCACCTAAAACTTTGCACCATCATATGCTTGAAGATGAAGTATAATGATGACATGTACATGTTTTTCCTCTGTTATGTCCTAGGAGCTTGAGGCTGGTTTTCATTTTGTTTAGATGAGGCATATGACTCTTGAATCAATGGTAAACTTTAGTCTTTTGTTAATTATAAACTGCAAATAATAGCTTGTCTATATTTGATTTTAAAGATCCTCAGAAAGGAAAGATTATGATTTTTAATTAGATTCAAGAGTCTACTTAACGCAATTTGAGAACCCTGTTAATTGATCTTCTGGAATATGAGTGCTCAACTTTCTGGTCTGTCTGCCAAAGTGGCATCATGATTAGTGAGAATATGGGCTGTGAAAGGTTCGTTCCATTTTCAACCACTGTTTTCATCCCTGAAGGAAACTTCAGCCCCCAAGGAGGAATTATGGGAAAGATACCAGGAAGTGAAAACAGTTTTTTAAACATGAGGGGCTTGCAATTCCCAGCCTAAGATTGCTCTGCTAGGGGAGCCAGGATCCAGCAATCCCCTAATTGTGTTAACACAATTCTAGTTACCATTTTTTTTTTAAATCTTACATTCTCTTTTCTTGGGTCTTAGAAGCTGTTTTTTTAATTTCCAGAAAAAACTTTTGCAGATTATCTGCTAATGAGAAAATCCTTGTGTTATGGAGGCATGCACAATCAAATCTAACAGGTGTTAAACTCAGATTGGACTGTGACTAAAAGCATGAAAATATATGCACAGCATTTTTCGCCCCAGGATTAGTTATGTATCTTAGTTAAGATACAGTTAAACCTGATCTCGTCTTTGACAAGATACATGAAGTAGCTGTTTTTACACACTAAGTAAAGCCATATCCTCCTATTCTCCAGCTTTTAAATCTGCCTTATTGTTAACTGCTTCTCCTAGGTAGTGCTATTCTGGAAGATACATAACATTTTTAAGTGTTTCAAAATAAAGATTAAGTCTTTAAAATGACATACAGTTCAGTCATGGCTGAGGTTTCAGTTGGGGTTTCAGTTCCTATACACTGTTTTCACAAAATGGTTGCACATATTCCTGAATGTTTTGATTTTTCAGAATGAAGATTGAACTCCAATTCAAAGAGTTATCTAATTCAATTTGCTTTATGTAAGCTCCCAAAGAATAGTCTGAGAAACGCTATTCAATTAAGAACATTTGACTTTTTTATTTTCCTAACTGCAAATCGCAACATGTCCATAAATAGCTAGTTGGGAGTTCAGGACCTAAGAGATCACTACGTTACGTAATTTAAAGGAAGCTTTATGTAGGCTGCCGGCTTTAGTTTAATCATAGCCTGGGATTTCTAAATCAGTGTTTATTATCTTACTCGAATGCTTGCATTGCCACTTCCCACACACGAAAAACAACAAAAAAAACCCCTACTCACTTCTAAAAATGTTGCATGCAAGAATGCTTCTGCATGTGTGTTTCATTCACTTTATTTACTTTTTAAGGTGAAAATCCTTTGGCAGATGACCAAAGTAACCATGACATTAACTCAGTTGCTGGAGTACTGAAGCTCTATTTCCGAGGGCTGGAAAACCCTGTCTTTCCTAAGGAAAGATTTAATGATCTTATTTCTTGTATCAGTAAGTAGAAATCTCTGTTTCTTTCTCAATAGAATTTTACTTTCATATATACAGTAGCGGCCTGAAAAAAGAGCTAACTTCACAGATTTTTCTGAGACAATTTGTTTGCCATTTGTAACAGTCTGGGTCAGTTATTAGTCATACTCGCAGCTGTGGTTGTTCCCTTTTTCCAGCGGGATTAATGTACAGTACAACTCTTTGTTTAATAGGGCAGGAAGAGTATCTTTTGGTATACAAGAGATAGTTAAATTTAAACCCATTATTATTATTTTCCTCCGTGCACTGTGGCAGACAGAAGGGGATGAAGTCATGACTGTGCAAACAGAGTGTGCTACTTTCCACAAAGGTTTTCATGCCCCACAGCTTGGATTCGGCACTGGTGAATAAGTAACTAACTGCTCGACGTTGTGTGGTTCTGGACCTTTATTGTGCTCAGGTTAAAACCTGGACCCAACTGGCAGGAAAACCCTTCAGTGTGGGAACAGAGGGGAGATGCTGAGTGTTGCCTGTGGAACAGCCCAGTCTGCCTTCCAACACACAGGTTGTAATGACATGCCTTGGAGGAGCGTTGCATGCGTCTGTGCACTGCTGGCATTTGTAGCCGGACACGGAGAGGTTGTAGCAATTTAGGAAGTTCTCAGTGGATGAGTGAATTGCTCTGGCATGCACAAAGCCTCTTCCAGTTCACAGATCCCTGCAGATGTTGAGGAGAGGTGAGGCCGAGCCAATCATTTGTAGGCTTACTGTTCCCTGGGGGTCCATTAGAAGTGGTCAGAGGTGCGAGCTTTGTGGAAGAATTTCCTCCTTTCAGCCCCTCCTTTATAACTTGCCTGCTTCAGCCGAATGGAGAAAGAGGCAGTTTCACAGGTAACGAGGGCCAGTCCTTTGGGATACTCATTTGGGCAGGCTCTCTCCAAACTGTGTTATTTTGGCAAAGGGGTCTCAGCCCAGCCGTAGGACTGCAGATCGATGTGTGCACAGTGGCCTGGGCTGGCCATCAGATGGGATTTTCTGCTCCCTTCTGGGGGAACCCAGCATGTGTGGTCTCCTTCCCACGTAGGGAGGATCGCAGTAATTCAGCCTGGAGGTTACAAATACATGGGTCGCTGTGATCGGGTCCATGTGCAATATTTTGTGTTTCGTTTTTTGCGAGGTTTTCTGCAGCTGGTGCCATTTACAGACTCGGTGGTATTGAGGAGTCCTGAAGGACCTCAAAACTGAAGTTTAACGTCTGATCCCTGATGCTGAGGGGGACGCTGTCTCTTTAGGAGGTATAATCTTGGTTCTGCCTGAGTTCAGCTTTAGCTAACTGCAGTGCCACAGCCCAGAAAATGTCTGCAAGTCATAGAAATTGAAATCTAGAAAAGGATCATTTTGACTGAGTGTTTTTCTGCATGGCAGGGATGACAGAACTTTACCTAATAATCCTGCACTGATTTCCATAACTTCTGGATGAATTAAAGCTTGTCTTCTGGAAAAACTTATTGATTTAATGGCTTCAGTTGACAGAAAATCTACCACGTTCTTGGATAAGCTGTTCAAATGATCAATCACTTCCATCATTAAACATTTGCACCAGATGTCCTTTTAAAAATTTCTGCTGTCAGATTCTGCCCACTGGATCTCATTATGGCTTTACTATTTTGACTAAGCGTTAAGAAAAATATAAATGGTGATTCCTACATGTGGCGATAGTGTTGCACTCTTCTGTGTTGCAGAGCTTTAAATAGAATTGTAAAATACCAAGAGTGAGTATTCCGCTTACAGAGATTATACAGGTGAGTGCTTAGGAGATGCAAAAATATTTGCCCAAAACAACCTTTTAAATGTGTTCCAAGGAGAGGAACCTGGATGATTTAAAAGAGTTCACCATCGAAGCTTCTGAAGACAGGATGGAGTATTTTGGAAAGAAGGGCAGAAGTTCAGTTTACTGAGTATGCGTACATGGCACCTGCGCAGGCAGGAGAGATTCACCAACCTCTCAGAGCATCACTGTCTGAGAGGAATCCAGTTCAGTTATCCCAAAGTGGTCTTTTAAGAACTTCAAGAAAAATGGCAACGAATACTAGATCCCTAGCGTTAGGTCTTGGTTTCCTTAGAGGATGTCCAACTATTGCATGTTCTGGGTAGGCAGCAGATTATTTTCTTGTGAAAGCGTTCACGATCTTTTTTAAACAATATCATCCAGCAGAGCTGAAATCAGTAACAACCAATAGCCTGGAACAAAGTCACTGCTTTTCACAGCCACATTTTAAAATGGGACAGCAATTGGGAAAGCTGTGTTGCCATCTGATCGTGGTTTAGACTGGCTGTTCTCTGAGGCTGCCCTAAATCTGGATTATTATCTCTGCGACAGCTTGTCAGGATGAGGTGTAATGACTGGGTAGTTCTGCTATTGCTTTCACAGAAGAAAGCAGAGGATTTTCTTCCTGATAATGTGTTGTAAGAGTCCTAGAACTGTTTCTGGCAGGTTTTGGAGGAAACCAGGGGAGGATGACTTTGTTGCTTGGTTTGGTTTCCACAAGGTTATTGTTAGGGGCACTCTGAAATGGCATATCAATGCCTTCCTTCAGCGGAGGGAAGAGAGGTGAGTTTGGAACATGGCAGGACAAAAGGTGTTTTCTCTTGGAGCGCATTGAGGTGAGTTTACTTTGTGTTGTCATAGTGAGGGGTTTGAATGTGGTGTGAGGAGAGAAAGAAACAGCTCTTGTGCCTTGCACCCACAGCCAGCCCCAGAACCGCACGCAGGAACAGTGGGCTGTGTGTCTGCATCTCCTGATTATCTGAGAAGCCTGAGGTGGAGTGTTTTTACAGCTGCGTACCTAGTCTGTGCACTTTGTTAAGTGGTCCACCACCTCCAGGGAATAAGATGCTTTTTTTAAAAAAAAACAACAAAGACCAACAAGCGTTTCAGAATATACTACCTGTCACGGTTTAAATAACACCTACGTGGCACATACTGTCAAAAACTGTCAGTCTCAAAGACCCTTTCCATTGCAATCTTTTAACCTTAATGCTTTGTATATCTTGCAAGAAGGAAGACAGTCTAGGCAAGATTTTTCTCCCATTTCAGACTTTGAACCTGTCATAGTTGCATTAGTTTCTTTTTCTCTGCTCGTGTGGCCTCACGTACTATGTTGGTCTTCATGTTAATGGGAGCAGAGCCAGACCTCCTTTCCTCTGTGAGAATTCTAACTTCTTTAGATCACAATTGATATGTAAAGTCCAGAAAGCTTTCACATTTTTAATTAAGAGGGTTTAAATACTCTGATTCATATTGCATTCACTGTCTGATAAACAGTGAGGAAAGGAATAAACATGAAGTTGTTTTCAAATAGTTTTTCAAGATAAAAGTGTGGGTTTTTTAATCGTTGGCAGAAATTGTTATAAAAGGGGGGAGCGAGAAAGCAAATTCATAAAGTTAACGTTCACATAAAACTGTGAAAGGGCAGAATGTCACACATTTTATATGGAAATGTAATGTTGCCAGTGAAAAACCCCTTGAAACTGAAGTACTTAGTTATGGATGTCAAGCATAATTGAGGTTACAGCTGCAAAATGAACCTTTCCTCAGTACAACCACTGAGGAATTCCTTTGCATTTATGCATATATTTCCAAATGAAATAGAGCATTGTGATTTAATGCTTTCCCTTTTGCAAATACAGTGGAAACAGTGCAAAATGACTGTGACTTTTAGGGCAATTTGTATTAATTAGACTCATGAGAACAATGTTATTCTGTTTGGGCTTATGAACTGTATTAGATAAAATCTGGGCCAAATCATGACTTCTCCAGAGCAAGCATGAAAGGTAGGACAGAACATAAAGAATCCATCTTATTATGGGCCATAAGTCTGCATTCTCAGCAAAAAAGAGTGGCTACTATTGCACCCAGCGGCACTCCGCAATCCGGAGGGTAAAATAAGGTGGGGGGGAAGGGAGGAGAGTTGCACTGTACTTCTTTTGTGCCCCTTTGTAAAAACAGGTTGGGCCAAATGCAAGCAAAATATTTGTGACAGGAGTTAGATGGAGGCAGAGAGTACTGAAGCTGGCTTAGGGCTGGCCAAAATTCACCTTCACTGCCAGGCGACTGCAGTTCCTCTCCTGGTGTGAGTTCTTATACACGTAAATTACAGTTCACATTTACATACATAGCTGTGCAATGCAGCAGCAAACACAGCTACCCAGACTGCTTAGCTTCTGCTCAGGTCATTATAATTCTTCATGGTTTCATCTCCCTTGCCTTAAATTTGATATACTAAGATGCCAGGATAGATGAAAACTTACGTCTTTTTTTCCTTCTGATTTTCATCATTTCAATCCCTTGCTGCCAGCAGTGCCCATTTACCTAAAGGCTTAAATGTTACAAAAGGAAATTATTTTATTGCTTTTCCAGACTATTGCCCATTACTTAAAAAGTAAAAAAACCCTATATTCTGAATTGTCAACTCTTCCTGAAAAAGTTTCAACAAAATGACAACTGTTTCCTTCCCTAAGTGACAGTGGAGACCATTGTGTTTATCCTCCTATAATGCTTTCTTAAATAGATCTGAAACATTTGTAAGTAGCGTTGCTGAGTTAATATATACGTTTCTCTGATTTGGCTTGGACTCACCTACTAAAGTAGAAAGAGGCACAAATTGTTAACTTCAGCACTAACACATATTAATGTAGATTACATGTCAGCTGCAAATTGACCATAAAAATTACATCTGCAAGTGTAACTCAGTCCCATCTGATGTTCAGCGGGTGTATAAAATATGCATTAGGCATTCACGCTGTTACTAGTAGGCGCTACACCCAGTGGAAGTAGTGAGTGACCCCCACATAGATACCACATTGGTTTTTATTCTTCAAAACAGTGGTCCTAAAGGAGAGAGGTACCTTACATTCCCATTGTTAGCTTTCTTCTTCCTCTTTAGTGCTGCTCTTGCCTGTGAAATATGCTTAGCTTGCACAGCCCTGGCTGTTAGTGTAGCACGATTCATTCATTGCTGACACCAGGTTTCTCTTTCCACATGTTCTGATCAAGAACATCTTCCCCTTGGCAAATGTTTGCAATTCTTTTGTTGCTACCGAGATTGGCCCATGGAGGCTGTCTGTTAGCAGAGGGTGATAGAACATACACAACCCAGAACTCATGTTTCTGAGCTCTGACTGCTCCCAGACTGAATCTTCTCCTCATTGGATAAAGATGTCTCATCACCAGTGCAGGAGAGGCAATGTGTAGAACCAAGACCAGTGCTTTTGAAGCATTTTTAACTAAACCAGAGTGATAAAGGCATGTAGCTGTCCAGTTGGCCCAGAATATTTCAGAACCACCAGCAATTGCTCTCTTGCAGAAGTTTTTTGTTCTCCATCACCAAAGCACGGCATTTATATGTTTGAATATTTATTGCCTTTTACATGCTCCACGATTATTGCTTAATTAAACTTCAATTTACATTCTCTTAATGTTATTTATGATGAATGTATCCCTGTCTTCATTTATAATTTAGTTTTGTTTGTATTTGGGGGCTTGTGTTAGTAATTGTGTTTTCTCCCCTCTCAGGTTTCCATTACTCTTCTGAGGCAGATCATTCTCTTTTGATCTGTTTTACTTTAGAGTCTGTCTTTGCAAAAACCTCATCGTGAGTCACCAGGTGGTTAAAATGTGTTATTTTTCATGGGAGAGAAAAGTGGACATTCATTGATTCTGTATGTCTCTGCAGTAAGCAAAGGTGACACCACCCCTCCAGAACAGGTTCCAGTGTTCTTGGAGGCTGAAGATGACACCTTTTAAGGCTTGAGTAGCTAGGATTTATGCCTATCTCATGCTATCGAGAACTGGTCCTTAGCCCATGGCTGACAGAGGCAGCTAGCCAATAAGTAATTCTTTCATTTATGCAGTGACATTAGTCTCATCTGGATTCATTCATCCAGTTCAAGGACAAGGAGTGTTTGCAGAGGAAGTCCATGGGAGATGAATAGATAAATCTTTTCCAAGAGCAATGCAAGACTGCACCTCAACAGATTTTCTCGTGGAGGTTGTGATCTGCCTTATTGGAGGATTTTATGAACAGGTTGGACAGACGTCTCTCAGAGGTGATTAAGGTGAAGTCAAAGGGTGAGATCGTAGACTTGCATGACCTTTGAAGAGTCCTCCAAGCTGTTTTTCATTTTTTGTAGTAGCTGGTGGAGGCTCCTTAGATCCCAAACACCCCTGATGCTTAGGTGCCTAGATAATTTTATGGATACACAGAAAACCAAGCTTCTTATATTATTAGGGTGCTTTGCTCCATTATTGTCTGATAAAAATACATTAATAGTTCTGGGCACAGGTGCCCGGCTTTCCGCAGAGTGCTACAGTCATGAAGCCCCAGAAGCTGGCCTCTTCCCCTTCTCTTGTTTCACCCCACAAATGTCTCCTGTGCTCTGGGCGGCACTGCAGCTCCACTTCGACAGGAGCACGGTGTTCCCACGCCAAACACCTTCTCGTCCGGCTGGCAGGAAACTCTCCTGCTTGTGGGTTTGACCCTGTGGCTGAGATGGGTCTGGAAGGCAGGTGTGTCAGACCAGAGCTGCAAAAGTTTTGCTCTGCTCTGCACTGAGAACTGGAAACTAGAAAATAATAACCATTTCTATTTGTGGTATTTACCTGATGGTAGTCTTGATTTGTGGTTGATATTCATGTGTCCTTCACACAGACCTCCCCTCCCTCCCTCCCTCACTGCACAGTCAGAAAAAACACATTAGTTCTCAGTGTGCTTGGCCTTGCCAGAGGCTTGTCCTGTTGCTTGTGTTTGGGCATGTGAGCCTCATCGTATCATTAGAGTAATGAACCAGTTTTCAAATCCCTTGATTTCTATTTCTGCTTGGCAGCTAATTGCATTATTAGGAGAAGTCATGTAATATCAGCACTTCAGTTTTCTTAGCTGAGCAATGGGTAATACCTCACCTGGCACTGAGGTAGGGCTAATTACGGTTCTTGAGAATCAGAGTAATGAAAAGAAGGCCTCCAACAGAAGTGCTGTGAGAGGGGAGACACAGCCAGGTTTCTGCAGTGTTGGGATTGCCAGTGGTTCCTCGCAGCAACCAGCTTGTAGCTTGGATGGCCGTTCTGCCCTGAGGCTCTCTTCACCAAAGCCGATGGAGGCAAAGCAGTGCTTTCTCTTTCCTCTGCATGGGCAGCAGCAGACCTGCAAATTCTTTCTGCTGGATGCAGAAAGATCACACTGTATTCATTCCTTCTTTCCTATGTACCCAAACACTCAACGCGCTGCATACTCGCAAGCAACTATGAAATTTGGCTCCTCATTTACTAGCAGCATGCAAATACATAATATTATTACCTATCTCCTTTAAACCAAATCAGTCCTGAGAAAGAAGCACAACCCTTTTGAAATAACATGGAAAGCACGTGAATTTACCACTTGGCAGTGGTTTGGATTTTCAGTAAAGGGGCTTTGATGGAAACTGGGACTGGGTTACCAGGAAGGTACTGGAAATACGCATACCTCATTCCAGCATGTATAGCTCGTAACTGCTTCGGTATAAAGGTGACCTGCTAGTACTTAGTACTGATCATGCTCCTAGTAGGGCAGCTGGAATAGCTCAACGTATGGCTATACAGCCAAACTCTCTGTACCTATTCTGCTCTGTCCGTGCTGCCTACTGGGACCAGTTCCTGGCTCATGCATCCTGTGAACCATGTCTAGGAGCTGCGTGGAAGAGCTGTAGTTGGCACAGACTACAAGCACATTGGAGAGTGTGACAGCTACTGCGTGGTAGCTGCCTGCTGGTGTTCAAGACTGTGCCCCATCCTGGTTTAGCTCACTAGGTTAGACAGAACTGCTGGAAGGAGCCACTGGACCCACCTGGGAGCCCGGCCAGTGCATTTCTCGCGTCTGATTTGAGTTCAGCGATGACTGAACCTGGTCCAGGGCCAGTCTCCAGAACTGGCTGGAAGAGGCAGGTCTGCAGCACAACGCGTTAGCCAGGAAAGGCTGCAATGCAGAAGGCAGGTCCCAGTGCTGCGTCACAACTTCCCTCCAGCCTCCCACATCCAGCACACGGGGCGGAAAGGCTGGGGAGAGGCTGTGCCGCAACACTGCACCGCAGTGCTGCTGGGGCGGGGGTGCTGAAAGATGTAACCCAAGTGCCTTTGGGCCTCCCTCCTCCCTCAGCCCCTGTCCATAGAATAGCCACCTGTGCACAGGCACACAGGCGCAAACCCACCCAGACCTACAACTCCTGTGTGCAGAGGCTCACAGGCAGGCTTGGGGGGGAAGGTCGGCTGAGCTGGAGACCCGCAAGGCACCCTAACTCTAACAGCAGCTGCTTTTGGTGGAGGAGCAGCAACTGAAGATACGGGCAGGCTCCTTCCACTGGGAGCGGCTTCGTTGAGGCAGGTGGAGGAGGGCCTTGCGCTAAAACTGGTGCCTGTGGGCTCTGCAGAACAGCAGCGTGGCAGTGAGGGTACGTACACTGGTGTCTCCGAGATGTGGTGTGCGCTGAAAAGGGAGAGGAGAACTGTGGTTGCTCTGCAGATCCTCGCTGTGCTTGCAGCTCCCAGGCTTAGCATGTCCCCGCCACGGACTCTGGTTCTTAACCAGTAACGAGAAATACTTCTTAATTCATGCAGTCCACATTTAACAGAAACATAAAAATAAATTTCAAGTCCCATACTCCACTTGTGAAAGTGTAATGGATTGAACTGATTTTCAGCTTGAGTTTGGGTTCAGTGTGACTCATTAGGTTATAAATTACACAACTTGTCGGCAGTCCTTTTCCTCACCAGTTCTGTGGCAGCTCACCAGGGATACCGCTCCAACCTTCAGCCACTCTGCTAGGGAGTAGCTTTTTACCTCCTGCAGGAGTTTCGCTTTGCTGCTCCCACAGTAGACACCATCATCCAAGTGGACTTCCTTCGTGCAAGTGGTGGTGGGCTCCCTGCATGCAAGCGCAGAAACGCTCAAGGAGCCGAGTGTCACCCCATCCCAGAATCTTCTGTTCGCCAGCACGCTAGTGGTGCTGAGCTGGTGGCATCTCCTGTAAATGCAGATGTAGGAACAGGTTTTCCCCTGCAGTGTACTGCGCTGGCATTTCCTAATGAACTGTAGCACTTCTGCGTGGTAAACAGAAGTCTCACTGCTGACATGCCCTGCTGATGCTTAGTTCTTGGTACCAAAATTCTAATTGCTAGACACCAGTTTTCTCCCAAGAAACATATCAACACACGTTTTGTACCTACAAATAAATGCTGACTGGTAGAAATAGCCATACCAAAGAGTACAAATAAACACCAGGAATTCTGTTTACAGTTAGCCTCTTTTTATGTAAGCAATTATTTTAAATGTGTACTCTTAAATATCACATTTTGTGGTACAAATGGCTTTTCAGCTATCAGAATCAGCTCCGGTTTCTCATTTCCAAATTTTTGAATATCCATTTCAGTGCCACTGGACAGTATTTCTCATGTAGTCTGCTAAGATTTCCTCTAGATGTTGTTAATTGCAGCATTCTTTCTTGGCTGATCTAAAAAGCATTACTGAAATTTTAAGTTGTTTCTAACAGTGTCTTTTACACAGAAAACACATTGAGTAAAAAAATTGAAATATTATTTATTTTGAAAAAATAATTACGCTTTTATCCCATCACTAGCCCACTTGCAGCCACATAGTCTTTCTGACCAACACAGAAGACAATGCATCCTTGTTATAAGACATTAGGAACTGATGCTTTTATTAAGCTGACCTTGTTTTACCCACTTCAGAAGAATTTTGGTGGACTGCTACATGTGATCTTTGTGTTTGTTGCTTACACACCCTAAAACATAAGGCTTTTTTACCACTTTGCCATTAAGAGAGTTATAGCTGGACATTTGATTAAGAAAACTGATTAGAGAAGCTCGGTGATTGGAATATTATATCTGACATGAACAAAGAGAATGAATCTATTTGAAACTGATGGCAAACATCTCTTCTTGGTTCCCTCAGGTTATTTATGTACTGATATTGTGGTTTTGTGAGCTGTCTAGCTCAGCAAATGGCCAGCGTTTGACTTAGGCAGATTTGTGACTTCTTGTATTCAAACATGTTACTTTTAAACTATGTGGTTTTAATGAGAAGGAGAAGGACTTTTAGATCTTATTTTTCTAATAGGCCAAAATGTGAAGATATTGTCTGGGGACATGCGATGGTAAAGAGTCAAAGTAAATTGAGTAAACTGACTGAGTGCTATTTTAGACCATCATATGAAAGGGAACTTAAAATATTTTCTTCTGTTTGCAGGAATAGACAATCTCTATGAGAGGGCTCTTCACATCCGCAAACTCCTCCTTACTTTGCCCAGGTCGGTTCTTATAGTGATGAGATACCTCTTCGCCTTCCTCAACCAGTAAGTGCTTTATAATTCCCTGAGGTACTGTACATTTATCTGCCTTCCTCTGCTGGTATTGAAGTTCTTTAGGTTTACTCATACTCTATGTAGAATTTGCATTTAAGCTCCAGTTAACACAAAATATTATCCTCTAATTGGCAATGAAAATAGGAGGAAAACACCAGTTTTCATTCAAATTAAAATTCCATTTGTCAAAAACTGAGCAAGGTTGTAGTAAGACAGGTTAAAGTGTTGTCTGAAATGGGGAGTGCAGGCTGCAGCATTAAAGCTGATAACAAAATAAGCTGATAAGAAAAATAACAAATGCAAACTCTTAACTACATGAAAAATAGTTTACATAATTTAAAAGTAGAAATTTTTTTTTCCTTATCTCAAGCTGGTTTTAATCTCCTGACGGGAAAAATAAGCAGTATCTTCAAGCAGCACAGGCACTACAAGCTACCTGTTTGATGCTAGGCACTGCCAGGGTGAGACTTCATATTGCTGCTTCTATTTTCTGGTAATAGGGCTACCAGTATAGAGAGCATACCTCCCCTGTGTATGCTTTGATATAAAGTAGCTTGGTTCTCACATCGCAAAACCCAGGCAGCTGCTGGAAGGAGGGTTGTGTGAGAAATGGAAAGTGGTGTTCGTGTCTTCATCATCCCGGAAAAACTTCTTCATGCTCAAATTGAAAATAAAAGACAGGTTGAGCAATTGCACTGAGTTTCTCCCTCCAGTCCTTCACAGTCCTCTGGTTTTGCTGACCCCAGTATTTTCACTGAAAATGTTGCTTCTTGCGCACTTTGCCCGGATTCTAGCTTTTCTCTTTCTGCTGCCATATCGTCTGTTTCCTGTTTTATCTGTTTTCATATTGCCTTTTTCCTCTTTTTTTCCTAAATTTGCGCTCTGCTGATTCATTCTGTCTCTGTGACCTTCCCCATTTCATCCATCCTGTCCGTTCCTATAGAAACAGGGTCCTTGCAGCCAGGTTATGTGTGCATGCCTGTATTCACAGCTGTTCCCGTTTCCTTTCTTCTAGTAATTTCTGAACCACTTTCAAGCAATATTTAAAAGAGGGGCAGAGATCTAAAGTTTTATGAAAATAACCATTCATTTGAAACATAAATTCACCCTCCAGAAGTGACACTGTGTAAATGTCTCAAAGGCTTATATCACAGCTTCTCTTCTACTTAGACATACAGATTGACCAGAGCTATATGAGGTTGTACTTGTTACACGGTCATGTTAGCTACATCAGTGCTCTCCACAGGAATGCAATTCAGAAAGCAGGCTAAATCCCTTACTGCCTCCAAATTGCTTCTGGTGCATCCACAGGAAAAACATTCCCATAGTTTGTCTTTCTGCAAATCCAATTCTGCTCTTTACGTATGCAGTTATGCCTGCTTGGCCACACAAAGTCGTCAGACCTCATGGCAGACCTCATCAGGTCTAGCCTCCTGCTCAAAGCTTCTAAAGTTAGATCAAGTTGCTCAAGGCTTTGTCCAGTCAAGAACCTCAAAGGGCATAGAATCCACAGGCTTGCTCGGCAGTTAGTCCCAGCACTTGGTCACACTTACAGCGAAGAAGTTTCTTCCTGCTGGAAATTCCAGTTGGAATATCCCTTGCTGTGACTTCTGTCTGTTGCATCTCATCTCTTTGCTGTGCACCTGTGTCTGACTCTGTCTTGTTTATAATTTTGATAGTAGAAGACGGCAGCTAGATTATCCAGTAGCCTTCTCTTCTAAAGGCTGAAAAAACCCAGTTGTCTCCAGTTTACAACCCATATGCTCCAGCTCCCCAGCCATCTCAGTAGTCCTCTTCTGGACTTGGATCAGTTTCTCCGTCTCTCAAAGCTAGACACAGTACCTCATACGCAGTTTCACAAGCACCAAGTAGAAGAGGAATAATCGATTCCCTTAACCTGCTGGCTTTGCTCTTCCTAATATAGCCACATATGCAACTAGCCTTATGCAGAAGGACGCGTTGCTGAATCATGCCCAACTTCTTGTCCAAGAAGAGTTTTTCCTTGGGAGCTGCTATCCAACAGTCAGGTCCAGACTGTGATAATACATGGGATTATTCCATCCCATGGGCAGGACTTTGCGTTCATCCTTGTTGAACTTGATGAAATCCCTGTTCGTCCATTCCTCCATCTTGTCAAGGTCCTTCTAAATGGTAACCCCAAGCTCTAGAATATCTACTGCCTCAACCCAGTGTGGCATCATCTGTAAGCTGGCTGAGTACGCACTCCGTCCCATTGTCTAGGTCATTCATGAAGGTGTTGAACAGTATCAGCCCCAGTATGAGCCCTGAAGAGCACCACACATTACCAGCCACCAGCAGAACTTCACATGTTTCACACAGATGGTTATCTTTTTCACACGTTCTTGCACACATACAAAGGCTGAACCACCTTATAAATCAGTAAAACAAGATGCCTCAAATTAACACACAGGACATGACAATAAATCACGGCATGAGAAAGGGGAAAGCATGATTAATTTTACAAGCTACTTACGAGGGGAGTCATTTAGAAGGTTTGCCTCTTCAGTTTGTATTGTTTGTACAGGGAAAATACCCTCTAAAAATCCCTTTCTAAAGGGATTATGATATTGTATTTAAACACAACCAGACATAATAATTCATACACTGCTTCAGAGCCTTTACTGAGGTAAAGGGCATCCCAGCGCTTCAGGATCTATTTGACTGGTCCTTCACAGAACCACTCAAAAGCCAGCATTTCCACTAGAAATGTCAATGCTTTTAAAGAAGAGAATAAATAGCAACATTTCATGCAAAATTAAAATTGAAAACTAGTAATGTTGCAGTTTCTGGAGGAAAGAAGAGCTTGCAAAAGTTGATTAATAAGAACAACCAAAGCCTTTCGTTTGGATGCTTCCAAAATGAAACTCTTGTGGGAATTTGTGGGCAGAAGGCAAGGTGCTAAGGGATTTTAGGTCGTATGGTAAAAACAGAAACCAGAAGTCACAAGAGCCTTTGCAAGGTCCGGGAACTTAGTTGCCCCTGGAAGACAATTCAGTCTGCCTAAGTTATGTAGCCAGTTGATGGGAGAGTTGCATCAAGGTCTGATGAGAAATGATAGTTATGAATATGCACTTTGGATCCAGTCCACTTGGGCCTCCAAAGATAAGCACTGATGAGATAGACGTGGCAGCAGTTGATGCATTTTACATGAGCCCATTAGGTCAGCATACGCTAAACACAACGGTGTGGGAACACGTACATATACATATATATATGTGCTATAAACTCACTTTATAATGTATATTCTTCTATTGAAGAAATCCCATTTTTTGTTTTGTTACTTTACGTGGGATTAAGTGTCAAGGAGAACAAGGAAATCTCTTAAGTTGTGATGGAAAATAAAGTTTCTCCAGTCTTCAGAATAAGGTTAGTTGCAGTGGAAAAGTCAATTTTTCTTGATTTTTCTGTTACAACAGCCTTTCACAGTACAGTGATGAAAACATGATGGATCCGTACAACCTGGCCATTTGTTTTGGGCCAACCCTGATGCCTGTTCCAGACATACAAGACCAGGTGTCTTGTCAGGCACACGTGAATGAGATAATCAAAACTATCATCATCCATCATGAGGCTATTTTTCCAGATGCTAAAGAACTTGATGGCCCAGTGTATGAAAAATGCATGGCTGGAGATGACTACTGGTAAGTCAGAATATCACCTTTCTATCTCCTTAGCAAAATCATTAGGCTGACTGTCTGGGTAGCTCCTGTGATACAGAATTACTTTCGCACACAACAGAAGTATAAAGATAAATGAGAATAGCATTTAGGTTCACATAGTAAAGCGATAGCTATAAAAAAACATGAAGCAAAGCCAATTATGATGAGGTTCCCGGCAACATTTTGTGGAGGAAGCTATCCTTGCGTTCAGCCAGATGCAGCCAGAATTCCACGTGTACTGTGCAGAGCGCACAGCCAGGTGGAAACTGGCTCTCTGGCTGTGAACCACCTTAACAAAGTTCAGCTTATGATGCCTTCCCCCTGCTCCTTTCCTCTCTTAACAAGACACACACGCTTTTTATAAATGAAAGGATTCAGAGGTTCTGGGAACTTCTTAATAACTGAAGACGTTTGAAGGAGAGGTGTGTAGGCTTCTTCAGTAATTGTGTATTATAGCACAGCGTGAGAATTACGTTGCACAAAGCTTTAAACATTAAAAGAATAATTTTAAATAATCTCACGGGGGTGGCATTTTTGATATGTGTAGTTTCTCTCTCTGCTTGACCTTTTGTTTCTCTTCAGTGATAGCCCATACAGTGAACATGGTACATTAGAGGAAGTGGACCAGGACGCTAGTACAGAGCCCCACACCAGTGAAGACGGTATGTCTTGTTACGTTACTGTGCCTTTGATGGGAGTAAGTTTTACAGGTGTCTCATGCAGGAGACCTTCCTCTCCTACCTGTGCCTTACTTGAAAGAAAGGGATTTCAGTCCTGGTGTTCTGTAGCAAAGCTGGAATCTTTAATCTCTGTTTGTGTGCTTTTTCACTCTGATTCATCTGTGTTTGACCAGCTGTTTCCTTGTTCTCTCCTGATTTTCCCAGTCACAGGAAGGGCAAGAGAGAAACTATTTCAGTCAGCACATATTATTTTCTGACATAATGCTACATTTTTAGTGACTCTTTATCTTTTGTCTGCAAAAACTAAACTTATCAGAAGTGTGTCTTTAAATATTTCAGCTGAGGGATTTTGCCATTCAGTGGGCTCTCTTTTGATAAGAATTTAAAAGCTGTTCCGTCCGAAGGATTTATAACTACTGAAAAACGTGTGCATCCCCCACAGTGAAACTTCAGAACAATAGTCATTTGCCATAAATATTAATCACATATAATTTGACAGTTCTGGGTACGATAAATATCCGGGAAAATTTTGATGCATCTCTATTACATCAATTCTTTTTAGCCAGGTTTCCTAAAGGTGTATTTGACTGTGACGTGTTTCAGTTGGACCATCCTTCAGATGTCCCTCCCAGTAACTTCTGCCCAGTTTCAAGCAAATGTAGCAGATGGAGAGAGGTGTCAAAATTATTAAATAACTACCATTTTCCTGACAATTAGTAACCAGTTAGAGGTGAAGGATTCAGAATAACGGTCCCTGTAGAGAAAAGCTGAAGCTCACTGCATGTGTGGCCAGCAGGCAACCCAGACAGAGCAACCAGCACACGTGTGCTTAGCACTAGCAGAAACAAAAGCTGCCCCTTGTCCATCTCAGAGGATGCGTGGAAGGCGGAAGAGGAAGAGACAGAGAGGCGGAAAGAAAGGGGAGGAAAAGAGCTACAGAAGAGAAGGATTTTTTTGTTTGGTTGGTTTTTTTTGTTTGTTTGTTTGAAAGGATGTCATAAGGGATACTGGTTAGGAGCTGGGATGATTGCCATAGGGAAGGGGAACAGGAAGGTGTATCTATAGGAATCCTGGCTACACTGGTCCCATTGCACACAGAACAATGTAAGCAATGGTTCCACTCTAGCTGTACCTGTCTGCTTTGTCACGTAGACAAGCGGTCAGCGATAGACTGCCTGTCTCTTCCCCTTTGCCGTGGTGAGGAGGGGCAGGCAGGGGCAGGCAGGGTCTCTCGGTGCAGCTGTCTGGGGAGGAGGGTCAGTTGGGTAGGCAGGCATCACAGAAGGGGGAAAAACTGAGGACGGGAGAGAAGTCAATGTTAATATTCTGCCTGGGGTGTATACCCATGCCTGCACCCACAGCAGGGAATACTGACAGCTTTACAAGACAGCCTGTATGTGGGTTCTTCTTGACCAGCTCTGTAGAGCTAAACCCACTGTCTTTCTACAACACAGCTCCACTGAATGGTGTGAACAGACTCATAATAGCACTTTATTTTTCCAAGACGGTATAGCCATACTTTAAAAGAGCTCCTTTTTCCATTGGAGGTGTGAAGCAAGAGTGGAAGCTGAAGAAGTCTGTCTGTCTCATTTAGAGCACAAGTGAAGTAGTGAAATGCAGGTGACACACCAGTTCAATATATTAGAGCCAGCTCTGGGGTCCCATGACCAAACTGAAAGATAGAGGCCCGAGTGGGCATGGAGAAGAAGTGCAGCTTTCCAGCAGCAATCAAAAGCGGCTACTTGAAAACCATGCCTAGGAAAGGATAAAACATCAGCTGGATCCAGAGGAGCAGGACCATGGCATTGCATAATGTGCCTCAATAATCATGGGCTCTACGTCACCACTGTGTTGTTATAATAGCAGTTCCTGTTGAGGTGCTACCTGTATTATGACTCTGTCACTGGTGAAGATAAACGCTGAAGAGAATAGCTGTCAACAGGACAAAGTTCTGTTAAAAGATTTAACTGCTCAAGATGTGGTTTTTTTGATCACCAGATTGGTCAGCAATTTAATTCTAGTTGCCCCATTGCACCTTTTTAATTAATTCAGTGCCAAAAGGAAGCGGACATTTGTGTTTACAGCGAAATAATTGTTAGCACAAAAATATTTGTAATCTAGGGAAATACTGCTGCAAAGATAAAGATTAGCAAGCCTGGATCGGAGACAGAACAGTGTTGGTCTTCGGTTCCCGGCCTGCAAGCTCTAACCCATTTTTTAACATGGATACAGCTTTCCATTATAATAGCACATTTTTCTAATGTAGGTTACGGGCTTTAAATTAAATGCATTCACCATCTCTTTGCACATACATTCATCTGTTTGTCCTTTGGACAATTCCTTTTAAAAAATTTTCTTGACACCAGGTGTGAGAATAGATGAGAATTTTTCAGTTTGCAGATTGAACTTCATGAGAGTCACTGATTGACCTGTGGTGGACAAAAAGAAAGCTTCTACTAAAGGGTCTGGAGTATTTTGGGGGGTTTTAATGTGATTGATTCATTGATTAGAAGCTGGATGCATCACTGCCAGCGGTATGTGGAGAGAGAGAGAGAAGGGAGGCACGGCATTGCTGCTGTATTGATCAGACACATGATATTTACGTATTTCCCTCTGTTAGGACATGGAAGAAGCAGATTATATAATTGGGGGTGGGGTGTATGCTTAAAATCTGATTAGTTTTACACTAAAATGTTGTATACATACGCAAGACCAAGCAGCTAACCCCATAGGCATTACAGGGTTATTGAAACATAATCCAGAGGCTATGATCAAAAGCAGAAGGATTTATTTTTCCACTTCAGTTATTGTTGTTATAAGAATTACTTGCTGTATAAAGTTAAACTACAAGTGAATCTCTCTGTGCCTACTAGAATAAACCCATCTGTATGGGCTGGCCCGGTAGCACTAGGAATGTTTAATTACAATTTAGACAACAACCAGACTTTTTAAAACTTGAAAATTAAATTATGTCTGCAGAGGTCAAATCTGGTAGCTTTGGAAAAAGAAGGCTGGAACTTATAATTGAGCATATAAATACTTCATAACTGCTTAATTTTAAGCATATAAATTGCCAGGGTTTTTTTTTTCCTAAGGTTACTGGTGCTCATATATTTTGTTGATCACTGCAAAGGGAAGAGGGAAAGAGAGGGAGATGCATTTTACTGTAGTGTTTTCAGTCTTTTTTTTAAATGTGCAGAAAGTATCCCTGTTAAGGAAAACTTCTAAGTTTCTTCTTTCTCCTAAAGCTGGAAATGAAATTTAATTTGTGAAGTTCAGAACATTTGTACTCAAGCTGAGGCACAAAAAAATCTATCTGTAATTTTGCTGCAGAAGAACCTTTACCTGGAAGTGCCTCTGCAGTAAAAATTGAAAGGATATTGTTCATGGTTTGCTGAAGCAGATTTTAGCATATTTCCTTTACCTTCAGTTTACTGGAGATTTTTTATTCCTGTTGGAAACATATGGAAAAGGGTGACTAGGTTTGTTTTCAAAGGAAGTAAGAGAGAATTTCCTGAGGAAGTTAAACAGATGGGTTTCTCCCGGGAAAACATACATACAATTAATATCACACTGCTCATAGATATCTCAGAGTGTAAAAATTGAGATGGTAGTTCCGCTTGAAACAAAAATTACAGGGACATGTAAGATTGTAAGTTATTGTTGTGTCCCCGACACATAGTAGTTTTCCTGCTTTTCAGTAGTGCATGCTGTGATCAATGTTTGCCTAATTCTGTTCTGTCAACACCTTGCAACATTGCTTTGCTTTTGCTGTTCCCCAGTCAGAGAACTGCTGTCCTGAGAACAGGGCTTTGAAATAGCAAAGCTGCTGTTCTCTGACGGTGTGCAGAAGAGGATAAAGACATCTGGAGATAGCGTCTTCCCAGGGAGTTCAAGGACATACTCTATTCCTGACAGCCAGGGTACATCTGGGAGAACTGAGGCAGAGCAGAACAACAGCACACCCCCCCCAAAAAATGCAGGGGATGGTCTCCCCTTTTTTCCTTAGCTCCTTGTGCCCTGAGGAGCAGTGGGCAATGCAGTGCCACTTCAGTGCCTTCACCTCTGCAGGCAGGTTAGTACTACATCTGGCACTCCAATCCCACAATTAAAATTAGCACTTACGTTTCTTCTGTCCTTTCTGCTCCTCCAAGCAGCGGAAGCTTTTCCCACAGTTCTTCAGTTTGTCCTAATTTTTCACTTCCATAGCATTGCCTGAGTCACTAGAGATGATAGCTGGTGAGATCCTATATGTCATCAAATACTTCTTGCTATTGTAGGCAAATGCCCCCTGGTATGGACAGAGCTGTGCAATTACATTTCCCTCCGAGCTGTCAGTTTTACTGTTAGACATGCAGTACCACACAGAATTTGAGTTACAGATCCCAAATTTAGCTTTCATCACCTCTGCTTTTTTGGAAATGGTTCTCTGTCATTCAGTAACCTTCATATTAAATGGCTTAACTTTACAAAATGCATTTATTTCTAGGAGTAACTGTCATGGTACTTTGGTTTTAACTATTAAGGCTTGACCTGTAACAAGGTGAATTACTATTTAAGTACAGTGTCAGTTCTGTTTGCTGTAGGAAAGTTCTCTCCGTGTAAAAGCAACATTCAAGCAAAGAAAATGCCCCTTTCAAAATAGTAAAACCTGTCTGAACTTATTTTTGGTTCTATTAAGAAAACTGTGTCAGATCTACTGGGCACTCCTCCCTGAGGAGGTGGGATTTGTTATCCAGGCAATCTAACGACCGTGTCTCAAAAGTCACATCCCTTATGGGTACGTTACCAATTTGTACAGCTGGTTCCAGCCGGGCAACTTCCTTCAGACCTCTGAGAAATTATGTGAGAACTTGCAGGCGATGGAAGGGTACAAAAACCAGATTCCCAATGTGCATCACACTTGGATTAGTGTAATTCCACTGAGGGAGATAGAACTATTTCTAGTTTCGTCCATTAATTTGTAAATAAAAAGACCTGTATACTCAAATGTGGGATACTGTATGGTCAACATACTGTGGTATGTTGAAATTAGCAGAGAAACAGGACATCCCATAGCTAACCGGTGTAGGGGTTTATCAATCAATCCCTGACCGTTATCAGTTAACTTCAGAGAATGTCAAAGAAAAACATGTACAGGAGATTGGGGATTTTCTTACTTGCTGTAAAGTTTTTTTTGTTTGGTTGGGTTTTTTTGCATTTTAAAGTGAGTGACTTTACCCATTAGTGAGTGACTGGCTCTCTGAAACCTGGGAGCTTTTGCTTCTGAATTCTTGACCCACTCTTCCATAGTCCATAACTTACCGACAATCTGAGAACAGTGCGTTCATACAATCGTCTTCTCCTTTTTGATCCTACCTGATCCCAGTAATACCTTCTTATAACGAATTCCACAAGCAACGTGCATGATATGTGTAAAAACAGCATTCTTTTGTCAGTGTTACGTTATTGCCATTCGATTTAATATCACCCTATTAAACACAATGCGAGATAAACAGGCATGTTTCGTTTTATTTCTTTTCATTTGGCAATAGTGTCTTTCCATGCCTATAGTTGCTTTGTCACATGTGTAGTTTCTGCTAGAGAGAGGCTGTAGGCAGAGTATCTAGAAATGAAAACAAGATTGTATATTGGAATATACACACCGGTATTAAAGGTTTCCCAATTTTCCTGAATGTTTCTTTCTATGTCATCTTTACATTTTCTTTGCTTAAAAACATAAAACTAAGAAACATATTACCCCCACCCAACCACCAGGGAATGCCTGCCAGTTAGCCATCCGGTAGGGGTGTATTTTCAGGAATCAATACTGTTATTGCTAAATTTTTATTTGCATTTATATAACTGAAGTAATTTCTGCCAGCGTACATTACTTTTGCATTTGTAACAGTGAATTCCCCATACTGCTGTATGCCATCTCTGGAAAGTTTCCAAGTTTCTAACTCCTAAACTCTCTGCAGTTTGTCACTGACAGGAGCTCCTAGTGTGACTGCAGACGCAGCAAATCACAGGACAGCCTTCTGCAGGCTGGGCAAGTTATTTAGAAAACAAGCTGCAAACTATAACCTCGGTAAAGGTTCTGTCGTTATGTTTTCGTGCTGCAGGATGAAGTTAATTTTAAAAAGACGTTCCTGTGCAAAATGTTGTCGTAAAGGGACAGTGGCTTTTATTATCAGCCTGGTTCTTTGGGCAATTACAACCTCGGCGATTTTAATTTGCACCAGACAGAAAGTTGCTATGCTAGTCATTAGCCCAGGTGTTAATGTCCATCTAAATATTGCTCTAATTATGTAAAGAAATTTGTCATTTCAGAAACTCCGAGTTACTGGTATTAACAAAGTGTGTGATTGTTAAACCTCTATTTTGAAGGTTTTTCTTTATGTTTTGAGACTGTGATGACAAATTTTAATCTGTTTGAGCTCAGGGGCTTTTTGTTTTGTGCAGCAGAAACTGGAGGTAGCTGTTTCACTGATGTCCAGGCACAGCTCTGAAGATGCTGGCAGGCAGACATTTAGCAGGGGCCCTTCACTGACATCAGTCGGTTTCTGACCCCAGCATAGGTTACAGGATGGAGTCCGTTACCAGTGTAAGGCTGAATTTACCAGCATACTGACAGAAGATCAGCCAGGAGTGCTGTAACCAAGGTTTGACTTCAGAAGACACCAGCCTCCCCTGCAGAAACCGGAGGAACCCGGGACGTTGGAGCAGACAGAGCTGCCTTAGGTGACTTCAGGCCACACAGGGACTGCCCCTGGGGAGGAGAATTAGGTGGTCTGGAGCCATCTGCCTCTCTCAAAAAGGGTGTTATGGGAGCAGATTAAAGCGCTAGGTTTCGGTGTTGTGTAAAACAGTAGGTTTTCACTAGGTCTGCACACACGTCATGTAAAAGACAGAAATCTCCTAGCCCAGTTAGGCAGCGTATCCCTACTCGTGCCCAGGGAAATCCTGTCTTCCTCCCTTTGCCACTGCAGATGTTAAAGGCACTCCCGTTTACTTTTCCTTTATCACACTGGTTCTTCGGGCCTCTGATTATTCATCTGAGTTTGTTCATCTTACTTTCAGAGGTCTTCATTGCCTGACCTCCATCCCACGCCACAGCCGTGAAGGAGCCCTTGCAGCAGGAGGCAGAGGCCTCTCTCCCAGCAGCAGCTCTTGTAACATTTGAATGTGCTGTTATGTGTTCTGCAGCTTGCGAAGCAACCTACATGTTTCATGCTTGGGGCACGGATTGATAATTGTTCTTTGAAAGGGATGTATTACAACTACTGCCTGAAGTCTGCTGTAGCTCAGCTGATCTCTGTCAGCTCTGCTCAATAAGAATGAGCACTGAGAAAATGCGATAAATGGGTTTTATGGAGCCAAAATGAGCAGATAAGCCAGTGTGGAATCTGATATCTGTTCTTTCCTCCCTACCCAGAGTGCGAGCCCATAGAAGCTATAGCCAAGTTTGACTATGTTGGAAGATCTGCACGAGAACTCTCTTTCAAGAAAGGAGCTTCCCTTCTGCTCTATCACCGAGCATCTGAAGACTGGTGGGAAGGAAGGCACAATGGAATTGATGGCCTTGTCCCTCACCAGTACATAGTGGTGCAGGATATGTAAGCAGTGTCTGGTGTGACTGGGTTCTTGGTGGGGTGTAAAAACATGCTGAAGCAATTAACAAAGTGATTTCCAAATGGGACAGTGGTTTGAAAGCTCAGATAGTTTAAACATTTGCCTTCTATGCAGGATGCCTCTGTCTTCATTGCCCTGAATTGACAGCTCTTAATCAAAAGCTACTACTAGGCTAAGCTACTTTGTTTATGGATCTGTTCCCAGTACATTAAGAGACAGATGCTGATGCACCTATTTTAATTTGACTATCTCTTTGTAGCAATCGCTGACGTTTGACTTCAGAATAGCAAGGGCTGGAGAAACGCAGCCCTGAACTCTTGTTTCACAGTATTAAGCATGTGCTTTGCCAAGGATGACGAAGTTCTTCTTCACAGAATGGTTACACTCAAAATTTAAAGAGCTCAGTAAACAGAAGGACTAGAAGCAATTTTTGGAGACATGGAGGGGCCACAGTGCATTATAACATGCCTGCTTTTCTTAAGGGGATTAAAATCTGGGAGTGCCAAGATGCTGTCTGTCACATTTAGCTCACTGACTTCTCATCTCACCATGTGTGTTCTGTTCAGGGATGATACTTTCTCAGATACACTGAGCCAAAAAGCAGACAGTGAGGCCAGCAGCGGACCCATAACTGAGGACAAGTCGTCATCAAAGGACATGAACTCTCCCACTGACCGTCACTCTGACGTGTATTTAGGAAGGTAAGCTTGAGCAGAACGTGTTTCCAGTAGTATTGCTCACAGCTCGGGTAACACAGCAATTACGTCTCCACGTGCTGATGGTGGATCACTACAACTTGTCCTATAACCACTTCTTCTTTGGTGCAGGCAAAGAAAGAGATCAGAACCTCCACCTCCTCTAAGACGCCCTGGCAGGAGCAGTGATGGTCACTGCCCAGTACACCCACCTCACCCTCTCTCCAACTCATCTGTGGAGCTAGGTTCCCCCAACCTGGCAACTCACTGCAGTCCCAGAGCCCTCCTTCAAAATCGCAACCTCAATGCTGACAGCCCAGAAAGGCGGCGTAGACCCGGACATGGCAGTCTCACTAACATCAGTAGGCATGATTCTCTAAAGAAGATCGATAGCCCTCCAATTAGAAGATCTACATCATCTGGTCAGTACACAGGTTTCAATGACCATAAACCACTGGACCCAGAGTCCATAGCTCAGGTTTGTGTCTTTTTTTCTTTTATGTCACTCTGATTTTCTGAGGAGCAAGTCTCAGTGAATAGCATAGCACAGAGCACATACACTGGTAGGAGTGTGCGTGCAGGAGAATATCCTACGTAGCTTTCTAAACAGAGTGTGTGTGAAAGAAGATGCACTAAGGGATCCTGGATAGAAGTACAAGGGGGAATAGACATTTCAGAAGCTATAAAAAGAAATTATTTCCCGTTATACTGTAACGGAATTGCCTCTGCCACACAGAACACTAGGACAGTATGTGATTACAACAACTATGTAAATCGCTGTGCTCTGATGAAGGCTGGTCTATTCTAACTTGCATGTAAGTAGTGTTCAATTATTTCTTGGTATTATGGTATGCAGAAAAGTGCTCTGACTGGCTAGTAGCGACCATTGCCATTCAAAGCACAGATTCACATTCCAGGGTCTTGTGGATTTTACGTAGTTTTCATATAGTTCATATATAGTTCATATCGTATGTTGATTTGATGCTTGTAGTTGTGCCTGAGAACATAATGTGCAAGACATTGCACCTGCATTAAATCGTGGCCCATCTTATCCCTGTGTGAACACTCACCGGTCTCATTCCTGGCAGTGAAGAGGTGAGAAGGACGGAATAGGGAGCACCCCGATGAGCAAATTGGTCTGTTGTACTGAGCTGGTAACAGCTCTTGAGCAAATAGATACCGCTGTCTTCAGAACTCGCGTTTTGTCTAGGTAGGATAACATGATTACTAGGGTGCACCCTGAGAGTACAATATGATTGCAAAAGTATTTTACAATAACTCTGGCACTCCTGTTTTAAAATTTGATGTACTGGTAATGCTTGCTTTCAAACTCCTCTTCCAACGGGGATAGAAGGGGCTGTCATGCTTGGGTCAGAAAGCTGAACCATGTATTAGAGTTAGAAGGTGTAAATGTTGTTACTGTTTTATTTTACTCCAAGTTATTTATTTACTTTCCTGGAACCACATACAGTGCTGTTTGTCTTAAGCTATTTTTTTTATGCCTAGACTAGTGATCATTCAGCAGAGAGAACCCAAACTTCCAATTAAATTACGTTAAAGTCACTGTGAGCACCAGATATTTTAACCTTAGTTGTATCTCAATACCACTGAAAAGTAGTAAACTAGTGTCTTGGTGCATTCTTTTAGCATTTGTGCCAGAAATCCTGATGAAAAAAATAATTTCTTAGGTAAGCTCACTGAACGATATCTTGCAGTTTTTTCTGCTTAAGATTTAACTCGGAGAAACAAGAGGAGAGAAGAGCTGACAGACACACAAGCCTTATTTCCTTACAAAACCAGGTTTTATAATTTATGTGAGGGAATACAGATCCCGAACACCTGAGGCACTGGATGAGGGGAGCAGTTAGCGAAGAGTTAGCAAATAGACTAAAATCTTTACAGCTGTCAGTACCCAAGAGATGACAGAAATCTTCACAGTTAAAAACACTGCTAAGCAAATATCCATTGTCCTGACAGTCACTTAATAAAATGGCTTGCAGGTTTTGGTTTAATCGACTTTTTTGATTCTCTCCTGTAAACAGGTTAAATATTTGTAATGTCCAGCCAAAGCTGCCATCTTGTCAGTCATAGTGTCTTTCAAATAAATCTGGTACAAATTGGTTTTAGCACTGTAATATTCATTAAAGAGAGGATGGTTGGCAAATTAATTCATGCATTTTTTGCTCCCTCCCCTTGCTTCTTTGGTGCTTTGCGTTCAGTAGCAATTCGAATGATGTGCCGCTCTCTGTGCTCTGACCCAGGACATCGAGGAGACAATGAACACGGCACTGAACGAGCTCCGTGAGCTGGAGCGGCAGAGCTCGGCGAAGCATGCCCCGGATGTCGTGTTGGACACCTTGGAACAAATGAAAAACACCCCCACCCCTGCCACCTCTACGGAGTCGCTCAGCCCTCTCCACAGCGTTGTTTTGAGGAGCTCCGAGCCTCAGATCCGCCGTAGCACTAGTTCTTCCAGCGACACCATGAGTACTTTCAAGCCCATGGTGGCCCCTAGGATGGGAGTGCAGCTGAAACCTCCTGCTCTTAGGCCAAAACCTATTGTTCTTCCAAAAACAAATCCTAGCATAGGGCCTTCCCCTCCTTCCCAGGGTCCAGCCGACAAATCTTGCACAATGTAGACAGCTTGGCCACCCACAGTGCCTGGCTGGGTTATGCTAGGGAAAGGGATGGATTAACAATAAAAGTCAGGGCTCCATAACGTTGTTTGTTCATGTTTGTAACTGGAGAGCCTTTGTTTTTCGGTGTTTTTGAATGTATTGTCTGAAACTAGCTACATTAACATGGGCATTTGTATTTTGTATGGTTTCAATTAAAAGACAAACTGGACAATTGTGCATCATTTTAAAAAACAAACATAGACTTACTTGAAAACCTGATGCTGCACCATTTGTAATAAAAACAGCACGGATCACAAACAGCTTGCCATGTCGTACCATACTTCACAGTCTTACTGTAGCTATATCATAAGAAGAGATCCTGCACAAGACTAAGGGGCGGGAGGGTCAGGAGAGGTGGGACCTCTCATTTCCAGGTCACCAAACCACATCTCAAGCAGGTTAGTAAGAGCTGAAATCTAGCACGTGAGGTTTAAGTGTCTGTGTGGAATATCTTAAGTCATCTTGGGCCACATTTCTTATTTAAGACACACCAAAAAAAAAACCCCCACCAAACCCTCACAACTCTCATAATTGGCACCAAGTTTTAGCTTTCTTGTTGGCAGTCTCACTAGAGACAAGCGCAGGATGGAATCACATTGCTCTCAACAATAAAAAGCAGCATTCCAGGTCACAGCTAAAGCACATCTCCAGGATAGTATCAGAAAGTCCTTTTGCTGCTCTCTGTAATAGCGTACATTTTCCCATGAAGCTAGACCTTCATTCCCTGATACCACATTGTTCACAAAAGCTAAATTAATTTAAAGTTCATAGTTGAGCGAGCCAGGCTTTGGGGAGTACATGACCCTGTTGGTCCATTAGGCAGGCTGATAGGCGATTAAAAGGATCAACTACACAGTAATTCAGCAAAGTATCCCATTGACTTTATTGCTCAGTGTCCAATCAAAGACATGATTTGAGTTGTAATAGTCAGAGTTTCAAGCTGAGCTAGCTCTACTCCCTGCCTTGCACAGTACGAACACTGCACATGTCCTCGGTTATGCTGACAGCAGCAAGACGGGGACTCTCTGAAGAGGGACTACCTCCTGCCAGCGATGCTGGGGTGACTCGCAGGACAGACAGCTGAGTTTCTACTGCCTAGATTCAAGCTGACTAAAGTTTTCAATAACCACCTCTCCCCCTTCCCCTTTTCTTTAAATGACAGAAATCAGTACCTTTCTTATGTCTGTGTGAGTGACAACTGTCAACTTTGCTTAGCGCTCTGGTATTAAACTTTGTTAGGCGTGAACTAAACATACAGCTGTTTTGCACATTGCAACAGTAAGCCATAATATTATTTCTGTGAATATATTTTCCAACATCCAATCCATAAAACAAGTTTCAGTGAAAAAGATGGGGAAAAAAAAAAAAAATCCGTTGTGGTCCATCTACAGGAGTAAGATCTGTCTTTCCACTTATTATTTAAGATCTCCCTGGTGGAAGGATTGAAGTTGTATCACTCGCTATACATAAACAATTGCGTTTGGGAGGAAAAGTGTAGTGACAAAATTTGATAGGCATAATTACTGAGGCAACAGGAGCAATTTCCTGGTGTTATTTAGGGGCAACTTATTCCTGCTCTGGTTTACACCCTGTACATAGGTAATGCAAAGCCCCAGGTGTGAAAAGTACCCCATGAGCTGCCTCTGAGAGCCAAACTGCTCCTGGTATTTGCAAACCCATCTCGGTCCACCTGCAGACTTCACGCACGTCTAGGTTAGAGGCAAAGTCTTAATCCACCCCAGCAGACTGTGCAGCATCGGTCGGTGAACCTCCAGCCCTCTCGACTGAACTGCCTAGTCCTAATGCCAGGGCAAGAGCCTACGCCAGGCCGGCCCCAGCTACAGCCCCGCGCTGGTCCATAGAGCTGTTTACTCGGTCAGGACCAGAAGATATTTTCAAGTAGTTCCCCAGTTTCCTAGAATCAGTGGAACAAACTGGAATTTCAGCTTTCATTTACATGCGGTTTTAGTCTAGCATTTTTAAATTAACTCACCTGGCATAATTGAGATGGATACCTGTATCTTTAAATTGCATAGGGAATTTTGTATGTTTAAATAACTGTACTGGACTCCATAATGCTTATATTAGAAATTGTTTAGCAAAAGGAAATATTAGAAACAGTGCATTTAGTGAATGCATCCACTTAGTGCATTCACACAGTTAAATGTGTAGTTTGATGGTTATTATAGATACTTAAAAGTATAGTAAGTGGATATGTAACAGGAAAGACTGCAACAACTACAGACGTACTAAAGGGTAACTCCTGCACACCTAATCCAATCAGTATTGTCCTTTACTGTTAAGTTTGATAAATTGCAGTACTGGTAGCTTCCTGCTTGTTGACTGTTACCTAATTGTGTCAATGTACATCTGTAGTATGTACATGTGAAAGTGCCTTTAAATTTTAGAGGAGCTTTAGCCTTGCTCTTGTACTGTTGCATTTCCATTGCATCCTTCCCTGTTCGTGTATGGCTGCATTCCCATTGCATTCCTTCCACTCTCGAAAAACAAATAAAAACATGGAAATTTCACAGTTCTGGAAGAGAAATGTACTGTTAATCTGTTGTGACAATGCACTTTTATGTATAGTACTGTACATTTTTGGCATGTACCATTACAAGCTTCAGTATACATTCAGGTTTGTTCCTCATAGTGTATCTTTATAATAAAGACGATAGTTCTGTCTGTGCGTGTAGTTCCGCTGGGTAAACCGCCATACCTTCTAACGTGGCTTGCCAATCTACCTTTACCTTCCACATAAAGGGAAAACAATCAGCTCCCCCCAGCCACCCACACCCCACCCTGCATCAGGTCCCATCACTGTCTTGGCCTGAAGAAGTGCTTGATCCTGGACAGGCTCCTCCCTAACTGAAAGACCACCATCCCCATAAGCTCACCCAAGTTCCTCTGAACCTGAAGACCCCCCCCACACACAAAGCCACCAACCTCACATGGTTCTGCTGGAGCACCCACCGAGGGCGGCCAACCCTGCTGCCGCTGGCTGCGGGACCGCCTATCACCCATTCGGCCAGCACCCTGCCACCACTCTCCTGCTCCCCGCAGGAAAAATGGGGTGAAAAAAAAACCACTCCAGCTTCCACAGTTTAAAAATACAGTCCCAGAGCGAAAAGAAAGTCTACCTGGGGCCATTTCTTACAGCAGAAAAAGGGATGCCATCGTGCTGGGGGTGGGGAGTGCCACAGGTGAAGGTTATCTTCAGTGACCTGCTGTCCAGGTGATGGTGGCAATACACACGCCTCTGCAGCTGGCTCCAGGAACCGGGGGGGCTGTGAGCGTTGGGCTGGTGGCTGCACGAGACCTTCAGCCACAGATCAGATGCTGCTGAGGACGATTCCTGGGCTTGGACTGTGGCTGCCCAAACAGGTCTGCCATGCTGCCCAACTTACCCAGGTTTAGCGGGAGAAGAGCTGCTTGGAAACACATTTCCAATCCTTGCTTAAAAAATAAGAAGGGCAGGAGCCGCAGCTGAAGGGGCCAGTTTTAAAGTCATCGCTGGTTGTGTTCAAGGACTACCATCTGCCCAGAGGAGAAGCAGGGGACAGATGTCAGGCTGTGCGGGGCAGTATGGGGGTGGGCACACTGCCCACCCCAGCTCAGAGCAGGGCTTTCATTCTTCACGCTGGGAAAGGGGCTGTAATGCAATTGTCCGTTAGTGGGCTCATCGATCAGCCTGTGGTGGCAGCCTTTGTATCGCAGTGTCCAGTGACCTACTTTGGGTATTTCTTCTTGTCCGCTACTGCACAAAAGCCAGCTAAGAAATTCAGGAGGGAACAGCAAAGGTCTTCCCTTACTCAGAGTCCTGCACAGCCCAGAGGATGCGTAACCCAGTTTCCACAGACAGCCAGCATGCTGGTGGGGAGAGAGGCTTCTGTGGCAGCTTTCACTCTGTTTTAAAGTAACTAAGAAAACACAAGAAGAGGAGTCTCCTCCTGCTATGTAACATGAAGTTTTGGTATTGCACTGTGCTGACTTAGCTTGCTTCCAGGTTTTGTAGGAGAAAAAAGCCCAGCTCTCACAGAGGCAGCCAAAAGTATTGGCAGGTGACTAGGGAGCTGCTGACTTTACTGGCACTCAGAAAAGCAAAGTGGGCGATGAGTTGTTTTGCTGAGAGACATACGTTAATGGGGCAGACAATGAGCAGCAGTGGCAGTGGGGCATTTATCTCTTGGGTCACCACTGAAAAAAAAAATCACTCTTTCAAGCCACATGCAGTTCCAGGGCACAGCACTGCCCAAACACCTCCTCAGCCAGCGTAATGAAACCACAGCAGCTCAGCCTGGGTTTTTAGTTGTCCTTGGTAGAGAAGCATGGTTTGTCACTTACTCTGCAGCTCACGGAGAGCTACCCTGCCCAGAAGGAGCCACAGGTCACTCCGTTTAATCACTGCTACCCCATGGGACGAGCCTTGATGTTAGTCTGGATGGTACTGATACATGGGGAAGAGCAGAAATCAGCCAGAGTATTAACTAGTGATGACAGAGGATGAAAATACTGTTCTTCTAGGTAGCAATATTATTTTTTTCCATTAGCTTGGCTCTTTGGGTGTGGGAAGGGGAACAAATCCTTTAACATATGAAAGGCCAAACAGATAAACAAGGTAGCACCTTAAAATCGAGCTAGCTAACACAGCTCAGTTACTGTTAAAGAAAAAAAATTAAGAAACAACTGCTAGTTTAGACATGCCACTGTAACGCAGCTACTCCCTTGCTGTTTCTGCAAGGGTGTTCGCAGCTCATGCGGCTGACAGCACTCGTCCCTGCCAGCACTACGGCTCCGGCAGACCCAGCACGAGCAAGTTTTCCTGCTGGGGCGGGGGGGGCTCTGACACCAGGATCATTATGACTTGGGGGTGTCACGCTGCTGCAGTGCCACGGCCCGCCCAGACCGCAACGGCCTCGGGCTGAGCCTGGCTCACGCCGTCCCTCCAGCCCCCTCTGGGCACACAGCCCCGGGGACACCCTACCTGCCCCTGACCGCCCCGGCCCCAGCAGGACTGTGACCCTAACGCAGTACTGCAGTTCCTCTCATGCAGCGGGCCTACTGCTCAACAAGGCCAAAACTGGTGGAAAGGAAAACAGAAAATGGCAGGTCGAGGAGCAGGCCGTCTGGTGCACTGTCCCAGCCAGATGGGAGAGCAAAACTTGCGTGGCGGCACTAAGGCAGGCTTCAGGGAGAAAAGAGCAATGCATTTCCTTACCTTCTCACGCACGGGAGAGATACGGCGAGAGCCGGCAGGCCCACAGGCTGGAAGGTGACATGCAGAATTCGATACTGACTGAGGGATTAAAGGGCATTAAAAACATAAACCAGGTCCAGCTGAATTGGACAAATCAGTGCGTTTTCTACCACCCTTCTCAATACATACATGCAAATCAAAACCAGCAGGAACATAGTTTTTATGCCTTAATTCTGTGGTCAGCTGAGCCTGTGACCCAGGGTAGCACAAGGATGGTGCATCCCCAGTTGTGTTGCTGCCATCTTCCAGCAGGGGCAAGCCGACCTGGTCACCGCAGACATCTGAGAGCAGCTTTTTGGTCCGGGGTTGGAGGTTGGGGTTTGTTTTTTTTTTCTTTCTTTAATTAACAAACTGCATTGATTTTCTTTTTTTTCAAGTGGCGTAGTAATAGAGTAAGAGTACGAAGTACAAGGCAAAACACATTCAGCTGTAAAATATGAAGCTAGACAAGTTGTGCTGTAAAAAGGAGGTTGGACACTTGTGGGGTTGAAATCAATAGTAGCTGCATGCGTATGGCAGGATGGATAAATCAAACCCAAACCCCAACTGTTCTTATTTCTGTGGAGCACATTGATTCCTCCATATCTGCCACGTACATTTTCAGTAGCATACACTGACATCTATAAACACAGACCAAACAACATAAAATGGTGGTTTAAATTTCTTTGAATGACTTACCCTGTGGGAGAGACAAATCACTGGGACCAGCGCTGCTCTGGAGGGGAACGAGACAGTCATTGATACGGTTGTTTTTCTGGCAGTGACTTCCTGACTGCAATGAAATAGCATTAACACAGAGAATCTTACTGGCATCATGAAAAGTGAATTTGTGCGCTAAAGGTGAAAAATACTTAAAAGCCTTCACACCTTTTTCCAAGGACTGATGAGTACTACAAAATTACTCAGGGCAACACGTATTTTAATTGTTTTTTTTCCTGCCTACAATGTTTTAGAGCTAGCCATTACAGTAGTACACCAGCACCCCTGGTAACCAGCACCAAGGTGAACAAACACAACAGGGTTATCCACCAATACTCACAGGTTTAAGCTTAATTTCACTTGGATGGTTTTTCTCAGCTCTTTTAAAATGTTTTTCTCCTGAACTCTGTTCCAAGAACATGTCAAAGCTTAATTTCGGGCCTAGTGTCGAGACCTTTTTTAATTTGTCACTCACATCACAAGGCTTCTTTTATGGCTAAATCAACGTTATTCTGAACAAAACTGGTTCACGTACAAGGTTACAATGGGGGATTAAACCGTGGCTAATCTGAGCCTTCCAAATCACGTAGTTAATTCTGAACTCTCCTCCATTCCCCTTCCAAAATTACAA
>VYZV01023893.1:178422-188688 GCA_013401275.1 Pandion haliaetus
CACCTTGCTATTATTTTTTGTGTTGATGGGACAACCCAGAGAGACTCTGGATTTAAATCCAGCACTTGAAAGATCCAAGCAAGTAAAACCACAGAATCTTTTGTGTGAAAAGCGACAAACGGTAGGAAGATGAGATGATGCAGCGGAGGTGTCACTTCTGCAAGATCTTTATAGAATCATAGAATAATTTAGGTTGGAAAAGACCTTTAAGATCGAGTCCAACCATCAACCATGCCCACTAAACCATGTCCTGAAGTGCTCTGTCTACATGCTTTTTTTAATACCTCCAGAGATGGTGACTCAACCACTTCCCTGGGCAGCCTGTTCCAATGCCAAACAACCCTTTCAGTAAAGAAATTTTTCCCAACATCCAATCTAAACCTCCCCTGCCACAACTTGAGGCCATTTCCTCTTGTCCTATCACCAGCCACCTGACAGAAGAGACCAGCACCCACATGGAGATGAGATGGAGCAACATTTTCCCAATATTTTACACAGCTTCTTGTAAAACTAATGGCTCTGAGAAGCCCATGTTGAGAAGCCAACCAAGAAAGGCTGCACTGGATTTGACTATAGGTTCCTGTAGCTCCATACTTCATCTCTGACATGGACCCCTAATTATTTCCAGGGAAGTTTGGAAAAACAGGACCAGCATGCCGTGGTAACTCTCTGCTTCCCAGCAATGTGGACCTGAGAGTTTACCTCAGCCAGAGGCTGCATTTTTGTGCTTAAATTAATACAGGGGAATCACATACCCCAGTGAGTTTCTGAAACCTTTCTTTCTTAAGTCAATGAGTTCAACACCATTTATGGGAGTAATTATAAAGCTGTGAACAAGGGGAAAAAAAAATCAAACCCAAAACTATCATTTGTAGATGTCTCAGTGATGCTGTAAAAGCTAGACTTTATTTAGAGGAACTAGAACAAGCACCCCAGTGCATGTGGCCAACAGGAGCTACTCATATCCGTCATATGCTGAAGCACACCACAACCAGAGGTTCTTACAGCGAAAAGGACTTAAAACATATCACTGCAATTCCTTTCCTAAATCCAAAGCTGTGCAGCCTCAGGCATAACCCAGATTCCAACCCAGCACTGTACAGGTCCAAATCCCAAGACGTTTCTGAGCTAATATTGTTCCTATGCTCCCCTGCGATAAATACAGTTCTGCTCTCACACACAAAACTCACCTGCTAAAAAGCACAGGACAAAATAAAATAATGAAGTCACTTATGAAATATCAGTGGTATTGAGTTGTACACCCCAAATTCAGGTTTTCTGTTTCCCAGACTCTCTGGTGCCTGCAAATGACAGTTTATGGAAGCAGTGTGTATCCCTTGTTGTGAAACACCACTAATGCTATTTTTCAGGCTTCTTTTTGAGGTGTATGGTTTAGCACAGAAACTCACATGTAATGAAGGGCTTAGGGACATTTAAAAGTAGACTATGAGCTGAATTTTTTGGTTTTTAAAGAGAGTCAAGCTGAATATGAGATTTTTAGCTTTACAAAACCAAATTGTTGAATATGCTCTGCATTCTAGGAGTTTACTTTCTTGCACAACTGAAAAAACATAGCTGATAGGTACACTGTGGGTTTCTATAGGGGTAAAATAGGGGTTATACCAGCTCTCTTAAGGAAAGAGCCATTGAAAGCAATATAATTTACATACAGTGTACTTGTCCTGTTGATGACCTATATGAAAAAAAACCTGACAAGGAGGAACTGATGTATAGTTCATGAGTAAAGGAAAAAGATGGTGTATTGCTCTTAAAGCCCAACAAGGAAGAGAAAGCAAAGGCAATTTAAATAAAATAAAACTGCAACAAAAAGATGCTTTTCCAAGACAGAACATACATTATTCTGTGCTAAAAGTGAGTATTTGAAGCAATTTACTTCAGATGAGCTTAAAATTATTTTTTTCAAATGGGCACCTAATGTCCTATTGAATTGTATTGTGGGCAGATACAGAGGTTAAGAGCACGCACAGGATTAAGGAAGTGTCTGGAAACAGCCTCACTAGCAGACGCATGTTTTATTAACACACGTTGTATAATAGTGCACATAATTAGGTTAGGCTTAGCAACTTATGACTTACCAGAGCTGCTGTTAACTTTATAAATGTGAACGAAAAATTTAGCATCGGGATGTGGAAAACCAGGTAGTGGTACTGGGAGGACAGGTGCATTCACCAACTGCAGAAGGTGCAAACATTTCTACCAAGGAAAAAGGTACGATGTGAACGGTCAGGTTCAGAGCTCCCCAAAATGGCATCCATCACCCTCCTGTGGGAATGTGATGAAAACCGCTCCATCGCCATGACAACTTGTGCTACATCATTGCCATAGTAACCGGCTGAACATCGTTAGTTTTTAACCACATGCACAGTGGTCAACATGCCAATGAGGAGGAGCCACCGCCACGACCAGGCGCTCGGCTCTGCCCTGCAGCCGCTCCCACCCCAACCTACCTTTGCAGTTTAATCCAATCTTCTTCCATGTTTCCCAGCCCCATGCTGCCGGCCAAGATCCCCACCACCGCTGGCTCTCCAAACTCAAATCCATGTCATCACCAGAGCGCTGATTTCGTGCATTTTACTGTTGGTTCTGCCCCACCCCCCCCGCCGAGTGATTTATCAGGCTAAGATTAAATGCAAGTAGAAAAATTTTCATCTTCCCAATGAGTCATTGAAAATCTGTTCTATTAAACCAGTGCACCACGGGGCGGGGGGNAGGGTTACACACTGCATTTGCATCCCACGCACGCAGTCGCAATATCAGTTCAAAGGCACCGTCCTGTCCCCTGAAGAGCCACGATTTCAACATTGTCATGGTGAAGGAATGTGTTTACTGTGCACCACTAAAACCCATGTGATCGTCATTTTAACATGCCAGCTCAGGCCAGGCTGCTGCCTCCCTGGCAGAGTTGTCATTGTGTGCGGCAATGTAAAACAGCACTATGGGAAACACATGCTTATGCTTTTCAGATCATTTCAAAGCCCAAAAAGTTCGTGGCTAGATAACGTCTTTCATCCAGCTATCTTCCAACGCAGAAGAAGGAAAAACAAATAAAATTATCACTGGGTTTTGACCTCGCCTGGGGGCAGAGGGTAAAGCACGGGTGATGCACGAGCTTGGCCGTCAGCACAAAAGGCTGTAGCAGGTTTGGAGCAGTTTGTGGGGGGGGGTCCAGGGGCACCCCCACAGCCCAGGGGCACCGTCCCCACCCGGCTCCTGGGCACAGCAAGCCCCTGCCCCTGCCAAGTGCTGCAGGTCAACCCTGTGTGTATCAATCACGCTGAAAGTGCCATGAAATTAGCTTGTTCTCCTCTCGGAAGACAGGCGGGAGAGGGTGAGGTCCCTGCCACTGCTTTGGCTCTTGTGTCCCCTCCACTTTCCCTCCATTTTTCGCACCCCCTCCCCTGCCTTCTGCAGCTTTCCTTGGGGTTGATGCAGGCTGCAGCACTGGTGAAACTCCCCGATTTCGGAGCCAAGGGGCAGCGGTGGGGCTGCGTAGGTGCCCGTTCGCAGTCCTCGCACCCAAGCACACCCAGCAGCATCTCATAGGGCTTGTGATGGCCCAAAGCAGCAACAGCAACATCAGCGCCGGCGCCTGAACGACCCAGCCTGGGACCAGCCCCTGCATCACACCATCCCTGCACCTCAGCCTCCACTGCTCAAGGCTGGTATGATTTACTTTGGCTGGGATGGGATGTCTGTGTATATATAAAAATATATATATTAAAAAACCATACATATATACAACCACATAAAATATATATACATATAAAACCCCATATAACATATGGTTATACCATATACATACGCCATATACATATAGTTACATAACACAGTAGCTCTATCCACATTAAACTATCAAAAGCCTCTTGCCTTGCATTAGGTTTAAACCCCAGCTTGATGCTCCCTAAATGGACTTTAATAGTAATTTGATTGTACTGCACTGCCTAGGTAAAAAATAATTTACTTCTCCCACTGTTTAGGAGAAAAGGAAAAAAAAACAAAAACCCAAAACCCACAAAAATTGAGGAGGAAAAAACCCCCACCCCATCTTTTCTAAAATGGAATGCAATTTTAAGAGAATGGGTAGTTTCTAACAGGAAAATAATAAAAGCTTTTTTACAGGTTTTTTTGCAATTCAATAAAAAAAAAGTCCTTCACAAAGAAGATGAAACAACATCATTTTAGTATTCATATATACATTAAGGTATGAAACTAGATACCTGCTATTGCTGTTTACAGCTGAAACAGAACTACATAAATCATTCGACAGGGAAAAAAGCCAACAAGACACAAACAAATCTAGCCAGAGCAGTAAAATCTATCCCATGTTTATAAACGTGTAGGAGAGTATAAATTATTTTATCCCAGAAAGAGACCGAGTCCAAAATTATGTTTTTTCTTTTGTATTAACACCACCCTCTGGTGGCAGTTTTTCTGCTTTACTGAGTCAAAAAGATAGTTTAACATCTTATGTATTAAGAACTGGTACAAAAATTGCAAACAGCAATTTGCTTACCTGCGCTGAATTTAACGCCCACACTCTGCAGTCTCTGAGCTTCTGCAGCTTTGGAGAAAGCCATATCTGGCTCGTTTGAAACATAACTTATAAAAATAAGTGCCTAAGAAAATGCTATCATGAAAAGCATAAAATAATACAGTCCCTATAATGCACAGTTACAGAATAACCTTCTGAGTGGATAAGTTCCTCAGTGCTTGGTGAGCAAATTACACTCTGAAGCATGAGCCTTATGCTTTTAATATATTATTATCTTGTCAGCCCCCTGAAGACATTTCGATTGACAGCTTTAAAGATAGATATGGCAAGAACTTGGGACAGTTCAGTCTCTGGACTTGCACCTCCTTCCTGGACATACTAAAAAGTCATCAATAAGGTAGTGGTGGGATTTTTTTACTGTTCTCTTACAATTTCAGTCAGAAACATCTAGAATAAGCCATTCCTAATCTAGCACCCATCATTTTAACAAATCATTCCT
Source organism: Pandion haliaetus (assembly GCA_013401275.1). Taxonomy (NCBI): domain Eukaryota; kingdom Metazoa; phylum Chordata; class Aves; order Accipitriformes; family Pandionidae; genus Pandion; species Pandion haliaetus. Next base: position 183,435 of record VYZV01023893.1, read on the forward strand.
AAGTAAAGATGGGACTGGGGCACATACAGCATATTTAGATATTGAGAGCCTTATGTGTTCAGGGATGAGCGCATCTGTGGTATCATTTCAGTCTACAGGGATAGCAAGAAGAATTGTATAGTGCCACAAATCCCTATAGGCTGGTCCAAGATTTAGACCCACCTATTTTTATACCTAGCAGAGAGTGAGTAATGCACAACTCCAGAAATTTGCCTCCTCCTTTTCTTGCTGCAAGGTACAGTCAGCAGGTCAGCGAGCTTGAGGCAACCACTGTGTTGGGAAAACTGAGCCTATGAAATTTTTGTGTTCTCCAAGCAAAGCCAGCCTGTGTGCAGAGCGTGACTAACTTCAGCATGGAAATGGCCGGTCGACTACATCTAAGCATACTGGCTAAGCAAGCAAAATGGTGTAGAAAAATTGCTTAGGAGGTTGGGGTGGGGACTTGATTCATGGCACTAATTCCCCGCTTTTGTAACAACAAACAAGAAACAGGCTTTTCCCAAAAACTTATTACCCAACGACCACTGAAAGTGATTTGCTCTTGCTCTCTGGACAGGAATGCATGAAGAGAAGGGGAAGATAGCTTTTACTTGGCTTCAAGCAGAACTCCAGGCACTTTACTCAGAGGCAAACTCTACAAAAAGGCTTCCACACCAAGAATGGGGCTTAATCTGCCAACTTCTTAAAACAGTTTGGACAGATTTGCAGCATCAGATTAAAAGCAGAAGGCTAAACCTGTTAGTGCTCCCAACCCCTCTGACAAGTGCTGGCATCTCTCAGGGTGGGGACATGGGCCAGCTACACTGCTGGGGGCAAAAGCAGCCTCAGCTCTCCCACTGCAAGTCTAAAGTAGAGCCCTCAGGTGAAGAGCATGGTCTCATAACCCAAGATTTCACTCTCGAAGTCTTGTACGTTCCTGGAGCTTTACCTCCAGGTGATATGGAGTCTCATGCAGTCCCAGGCTGTCCTTGAAGAAGCATCACTCCCAGTCCCTGAAGAATCAGATCCAGCAAGTGCACTGGAAGGACATGTAACCCCAAGCTGCAGCAGTGTTATGGGTTTGTGTGGTGTGGGTTGGTTATTTTTTTTGGTAGTGGTGGAGGGGGCTGCAGAGGGGGCTCCTGTGAGAAGCTGCTGGAAGCTCCCCCGGCTCCAAGTCGGACCCGCCTCTGGCCCAGACCGACCCAGTCAGTGACGGTGGCAGCGCCTCTGGGAGAACAGATTGAAGAAGGGGAACCTGCAGTGGGTGGGGAGATTGGAACGTGAGAGGAACCCCTCTGCAGATCCCGAGGTCAGTGAAGAAGGAGGGGGAGGAGGGGCGCCTGAGGAGGCCGATGGCCCTGCAGCCCGTGGGGAGATGGCAGGCTGTCCCCCTGCAGCCCATGGAGGTCCATGGTGGAGCGGAAGCTCCCGAAGGTGGCCGTAACCCCATGGTAAAAACTGTGCTGAAGCAGTGCGAGACTGGAGAGCAGCCCGNTGGAGCAGGGGACGAGTGAGGAATCTTCCCCCTGAGGAAAGGAGCGGCAGAGACGATGTGTGGCGAGCTGACTCAACCCCCATCCCCTGTTCCCCTGCGCCGCCGGGGGGAGGAGGGAGAGAGAACCGGGAATGGAGCTGAGCCGGGAAGGCGGGAGGGGTGGGGGGAGGTGTTCTGATCTTTGGTTTCCCTTCCTAAATATCCTTGTTTTGATTTGATTTGTAGTAAACTAAATGGATTTTGTTTCTTCCCCAAGCGGAGCCTGTCTTTTGCCCGTGACCATAAGTGGGGAGTGATCCCTCCCAGTCCTTGTCTCGACCCACGAGCCTGCCTTTGGATTTTCTCCTCATCCCAACGTGGCCAGGCAAGGGGGTGGGGGGTGAGTGAGCGGCTGCGTGGTGCTTTGTTACCGGCTGGGCTGAAACCAAAACCATGACAAGCAGCCACCCCCGACCCCACTGAAAGCAGGGGGGATCCTTTCGCTACTGTTCGCTGGTCACAAGTAGCCCAGTGATAACTGCATCCACACGGAAAATAGATGAGTTCCTCCTCTTCAGGCAGTTTAATCTCTCACCCCCTACTTACCAAGAGAATGACCCAGGGCCAGGGAGAGGAAGCTTGCTCCTCACCCGAGAGAGCTGGGAAACCTGGAGGCTCTGCTGAACATCTGCCTAAACATGCAGAAAAGGGAGATGTTGACTTGGATTCCCCTGGTCAAAGACAGCATTGAACCTGGGTATGACATTTTACTAAGTAAATGCTTAAGACATCATAAGGCTATTCCGTACTGTGGGAGACAATGTTTCCTCTGCTTGTGTTCCCAGAGAGGACTAACTCCAAGAGAAAATCAAAGGCTGGGAATTCAGTTTAACATGGACACCCCCTGCCTCCCTTAGCATCTCTCACTGGCCCTCATTTTGCCTCTGACCGCTATGAATGAGGACCACATCATCCTCCCCACAGGAAATTTAAAGGTCTTGGTTCAAGGTTGTACCTCCCAGTACAGGATCATGGCGATGCTAGCTTTTTATGGCTCTAACCTGAGGAATTTGACCTGCACACAGTAAAAAACTTCTCAGTACTTTTATAGCAAATGATGTGTATACCGCAGAGCCAAAATTTAGTGCTACTAAATATTTTATCTGATCAGCAGTGAGCTGCACAAATAAAGCATGACATTGCACTGCTCTGAAGCTTCAGATGTCAGCTCTTAACATCATAGCAGCATATCCCAGCTAATGATGGGATACAGCAAAGCCTGTCTTATCATCTGTCCAAAACTAGCTGCTTTGCCAAGATTGTTGGTACCTAAAGACTGAACAATGTTGTCCTGGAAATAGTGTAGTTATTTTACAGTAGTCACATAAAACCAGCAACTGCAACTACAGGCAGGGTCCAGCGCAGCTTTTGCAGGATATAAAAATTATATAGATTCCTGCAAAATTAGGCCAGCTACGCAGAGGGGCCAACGAAAACCTTCTGCACACAATCCATCTGCATTGCAGTCCTTTTGTGTCTGTTTTCTCCCTGCCTGTCTTTCCCAGAGCTGTCATCCGCCCCAGCCCACCTTGCAGTGACTTGCCTTCTTTTCTGCACTTTGCTGTTCTTACCGCTACTGTGTACAGGTAGGGCATGGTCAGGTCCCAGCTGCAAGGTGGAGAGTTCTGTTATTCCACCACAAACCCAGTAGCTGCAACACCAGGTTGAAAGTTAGGAGACTCAAACAGGCAAACTCTCCCAGAGAAGCTCCACAGCAATTACAAAAACAAGTCAGGCAATGTGCTGAAAGCACACATGCACAAGAGAGGAAAACAGGCAGTTCCTGGAGGAAAATGATCAATAGGGTACTTAATTTCATGGCAAAAGAACCCCGTTACCTTTATCCTCCAAAGGAGGCTTTACCTTTAAACCAGTCCTTCGCTAACAGGAAAAGGAAATCAAAGTCCAACTCCATCTTGCATTTGACTTCTTTATTTTGTGTGCCTGCTCTGCGAAGCATTACACTATTGCTGTCCTTTCAGCATTCTTGTTTCCAGAGCCTGTCCTGCTTTTCCCATAAAATGGCTCCTGCCTTTGCACAATCGCAGCCGGGAGGCCATCCCTGCTGAGCAGCACAACAGTTGTCCCAAGGGGCAGGACGCTGACTTTCTGCTCTTGAGGCTCAGGCACAGCCCTAGCAAATAAGCAGCGCTTGGCCTCGGCTGCATCCACCCGGGCAGGGCTGGCTTACACCTCTGGGAGTCTGAAAATGGGACTTCTGCAGAAAAAAGGGCAGAAAGATCACAGTTTCAGCCAACCTAGTTAGCTTAGCGCCAGCACTTCTGGAAGCACTCAGGGCTAACCACAAGCCCAGGACCAGCCACGCTGTGCCACACTCTTCTGACTGCAAGAGAAGGGGTTGTAGATACTTGGACAAAAAACAGGATTTGAGGAATGAAGTACAGCACATTGCTGATTTTCTTAAGCAAAGCTTGGTTACGAGAAGATAGGGACCCAGCGCAGTAAAAGGCAGCAGACTGACCTGTGGCAGCAGGCGTCGTAGGCCCATATGCAACGAAGATAACCGACATCAAAGAACAACCACTAGAACGATGACAAGTGTCTCAGAAGGCTCATATATGAAGAAGAGTGGACCAGAGCAATAATTATGTAGGACAGTGCCATAAAATTATTCCCACTTACAGCAGACTTTTTTTAAAGTGAACTAGATAAACACTGAGTGTTAGTATTCAAATAGATACCAGGAATTTATGTTACTTTTACATCATTAAAACCTCTATATTATGTGCATTATGCATATATTGCAGTCCTTTGCAGCATAATACAAAATAGTTTCCATTCCCTGCATTGTCTTCATGCAAAGGAAGGAATAAAGGAAAGATGTTCTATTCAAGAAAAAAAAACTGAACATTGCATGTAAAGAAAAAGAGCTTACAAGACATAAATATCAAATATGTAAAGAGATCTGAGAATGCATTCACTGCCAAATTCACATTCCAGGCAAAGGATACTAAATTAAATATTCTGCCAAAATCGTTGTGGACTCAAGTAAGCGATGAGGTATATGAAATTTGCTACAAGATAAGCTTCCACACTGCTATTCTAAGCAATCTGAGTGGCACCAAGAATATCAAATCGCAGTACACATTTTAAAAACTTAAGTATGTCTGGAAGCATTGGCTTTCATTATGTTATCATAAACATCTTTACCTCTTGCATTTAAAGGAGTCATTTATACAAGACTTCTAAAGTATATTAGTACATTCAATCTTGCTTAGTTAAACTGGTGGAGAGGAAAAGCTGGCAGACAGGGTATCACCCAGCTCGACAAAAGTGCATTTGTTCTCCAGTTCTCATAGGAAAGAGACTGATCCATCTTTCCAGTACTGAAGTTAGTAATGAATGTATTTTTTTCCAGTTACTGAGTTTCTGGTCACCTTTACTTACTCCACAGATATGTTCCCCCACCCCCTTAATAATGCAGGTTTTCATTACTGGCCTAGCTACTTTTACATTGTAGACAACTCAGTCTCCCCCTTACCTCATTTGTCATTGTCGTGGTTTCAGGTCAGCCCAGTCGGTAACAAAGCACCACGCAGCCGCTCACTCACCCCCCACCCCCCCCCCTGGCCACGTTGGGATGAGGAGAAAATCCAAAGGCAGGCTCGTGGGTCGAGACAAGGACTGGGAGGGATCACTCCCCACTTATGGTCACGGGCAAAAGACAGGCTCCGCTTGGGGAAGAAACAAAATCCATTTAGTTTACTACAAATCAAA